>JAWZYT010003841.1:5000-7500 GCA_034508575.1 Petrolisthes manimaculis | reverse complement strand
TAGGGATGGAGAGTAGGATGGAGGGAAGAGAGAGAGAAGGAGAGAAAGAGGAAAAAAGGAGGGAAAGGAAGAAGAGAAGGATAGAAGGATAGAAGGAGGTAAGGATAGAAGGAAGGATAGATGGAAGGTAAGTATAGGGATTCCCACCAACCTTCCTACATCCGCTTAGCTACACACACTACCATCATCACTACCACCATCATCACTACCATCATCACTACCACTACCACTACCATTATTATTATTATTACTCATTTATTCATTTATTTATCTTATTCCTTCATTCTTTTATTTATTTATTTACTTATTTCTTTATTTTTTTATTTTTTATTTATTTATTTTTTTATTTCTTTATTTACTTATTTCTTTATTCTTTTATATATTTATTTATTTATTCTTTTATTTCTTTTATTTCTTTATTTCATTTTTTCTATTTCTTTATTCATTATTCACTTATTCCTTCATTCATGTCTTATTTTCTTTTTTTATGTATTTATTTGTTTCTTTTCTTTCTTTCTTTATACTTTTTATTCATTTATTTCTTTATTCCTTTATTTATTATTCACTTATTCCTTCATTCTTTATCACTTTATTTTCTTATTTCTTTATTACTTTATTTTCTTATTTCTTTATTACTTATTACTTTATACCTTTATTCCTTCATTATTTTCTTTCTTAATTTATTTAATTCTTTATTTTTTTTATTCTTTTATTTATCTTTTTTATTATTTTTCTTCTCTTTCTTTTATTTCTTTTATTCTTTATTTCTCTATTCTTTATTCTTTCATTCTTTTATTAATTATTCCCTTATTCATTCTTTCTTTATTTATTTATTTCTTTTTTCATATCTTTATTTCCTTCATTATTTATTCTTTTATTCCCTTATTCCTTCATTCTTTTATTCATTATTCCCTTATTCCTTAATTCTTTTATTTATTTCCTTATTCCTTCATTCTTTAATTACTTTATTACTTATTTCTGTATAACTTTATGTATTTATTCCTTTTCTTTTTTTTATTAATTTCTTTATTTATTAATTTATTTCTTTATTTCTTTTATTCTTTATTCATTTCTTTCTTTCTTTTATTTCTTCATTTCTTTATTTCTTTATTCCTTATTCATTATTTCCTTCAATTTTTATTCTTTTCTTTCTGTCTTTCTTTATTCTTTTATTTCTCTAATTTTTTATTCATTTATTCCTTTATTTCTTCTAACTTTCTGTTTGTCAATTATTGCTTTATTCTCTTATTCCTTCTCTTCCTTCTTCTATTTCTCTCTTTTCTCCTCTTCCTTCCTCCCTCTCTTCTCTCCTTCCCCTCCTCTCTTTCCCCTCTTCCCTACCCTCCTTCCTCCCTTCCTTCCTTCCTTCCCTTCCATCTATCAATAATCACACATTGTCATTTCCTTCTCTCTCTCTCTCTCTCTCTCTCTCTCTCTCTCTCTCTCTCTCCTTCTCTCTCTCTCTCTCTCTCTCTCTCTCTCTCTCTCTCGTATATACCTTTCACACACACATTCATACACACACACACACACACACACACACAAACAAACATACACTTAAAACACACACATAATTACTCACACACATACACACACACACACACACACAAACAAACATACACTTAAAACACACACATAATTACTCACACACACACACACACACACACACACACACACACATCCTGGTTGCATATGAAATGTTGCATATTATTATGATAATATTCCTTTGCAATTCATTTTATTATGTTGCAAGCTGTGTGTGTGTGTGTGTGTGTGTGTGTGTGTGTGTGTATGTGTGTGTTAGGGGAAGTTGTGAATGTATGTGTGTGTGTGCTTATGGGAAGTTGTGTGTGTGTGTATGTGTGTATGTTTAGGGAAGTTGTCTGCATGTCTGTGTGTGTGTGTGTGTGTGTATGTGTGTGGATGGATGTGTTTATGTGTGTGCATGTGTGTGTGTGTGAGTATGGATGTTTATGTGTGTGTGTGTGGTTTAGGGGAAGTTGTCTGTGTCTGTGTCTGTGTCTGTGTGTGTGTGTGTGTGTGTGTGTGTGTGAGTATGGATGTTTATGTCTGTGTGTGTGTGTGTGTGTGTGTGTGTGTGTGTGTGTGTGTGTGTGTGTGTGTGTGTGTGGTGTGTGTGTGTGTGTGTGTGTGTGTGAAGGTCATAATGCTATCGAAACTATATAATATTATATATATATAGTTTTTTTATTTCAGTATCACCAATTTTTTAAGGGGGGGTGGGGGGGAGGGGGGCTAGGAGAAGAGGGGGGAGGGGGGCTAGGAGAGAGAGGGGGGGAGGAGAGAGGGGGGGAGAAGAGAGGGGGGAGCTAGGAGTGAGGGAGGAGGGGTGGGGGAGGGGAGGAGAGAAGGGTGGAGGGGGAGGGGTGGGGGAGGAGAGAAAGGGGGGAGGGGGAGGGGGGGAGGGGTTTAAAATCGTGACCTTAATTGGATAAAAAAAAAAAATACATACATACATACATATCCATTTTTTTATAAC
>JAWZYT010003840.1:0-64814 GCA_034508575.1 Petrolisthes manimaculis | reverse complement strand
CCTTTGCTATCCACCACACTCCTTTTTATCTGTGTGTGTGTGTGTGTGTGTGTGTGTGTGTGTGTGTGTGTGTGTGTGTGTGTGTGTGTGTGTGTGTGTGTGTGTGTGTGTGTGTGTGTGTGTGTGTGTGTGTGTGTGTGTGTGTGTGTGTGTGTGTGTGTGTGTGTGTGTGTGTGTGTGTGCGCAACCTCTCTTTTCTTATCTGGATCAACCAAATACTTTATCTTACAACTTCACAATCAAATATCTTATCTTACAACATCACCATCAAATATCTTTTTATCTTACAACACTATCATCAACCAATTATTTATATTACAAAGGAGGAACATTATGTGTTAATTATTACTAATGTACTTCGTTCTGTTAAGGATCACTATATTTTCTTTTGCTATAATTATATATAACGAATAAAGGAGTGTATTTTCTATATATATACGAACAAATCCACCGACTCCTCTTTCCTATTTTCATTTTTACTTTTCTCTTATACTGATACAATTTCTCTTCCCTATTTTCCTTCCTTCTTTTCTTTTCCTCTCACACAAATACCATTCCTTTTCCTTATTTTCCTTTTCCTTTTCTTTTCCTTTCACATTGACAACAATTTCTCTTCCCTATTTCCCTTCCTTCTTTTCTTTTCCTTTCACACAAACACCATTCCTTTTCCTTATTTTCCTTTCCTTTCACAGACACAATTTCTATTCCTCTTTTAAATTTATATTCTCGACACAATGCTTCACCAAAACAAACAAAATTACCCTAAAAAAAGATCACCTTTCCCTCTTCCTCGCATGAATATACAGTACCAGGAATGTATCGAATCAATTTTCTTCGAGTTACAAATAAAAAAAAAAAAAAAGCACTGAGAATTTTCATGTAAACAATAGCAGACCACACTAAAAACCTGTCTTCCTTCTTCTTCATCATCATCATCATCTTGTCCTCTCTTCTTAACTATAGGAGTTGCCATTTATCACATACAGGAGAAGTGTAGAGTATTTACTTAATTAATCAATATATAGGTCTTCCCCCAACACACACAGCAAGGCATATACAGTACGATACAGTAGTTAGCCATTATCTCCTCTATCCTTGGCTGACCCTCTGTAGCCTGGTGTTCATAGGAGTTGCCATATAGCAGGTTGTTGTGGAAGTGCTGCCCGGTCCTCAAAGGGTGCAGGAGTAGGGGTCGTGGAGTGCAGGTACTGGTGATACACTCTGTGACACCGGTGGTACGACACACACGATGACACCAGACACACCACTGCAAATAGATACACAACAACGTGTTTATTTATTTTTTTAGTACAGTTTTTGGTACGTTTGGAGTGCCTCGGTTCCTCCACAGTAGGTCAGGAAACAGAGCCAATGGTGCCCTGTTGCTTGGAATAGTTTGGAGGAATCAGGTGCCTCACATTTACCACCAACAATACTGTAGACTGCTTACATGTTTACGACTTTTGGGGGAACAGTATAGTGTTGGCAAATCTGGAGTTCCTGATTCCTTCAAACCATTCCAAGCAACAGGCCAGCATAAACTTAGCACATTTTGGTATTACAATTAGCATAACAATTAGCTTCAGATATACCAAAGAGAAACCAATGAATCTCAAAAACTTGGTTAATGACACTTACTGCCAACGACAATAAAGACGACCAACATGACGATAACAGACACACTGGGCAGGGACTCGAAGCCAACCCCGAGGACGATGAAGCCTGCGTTGACCAGCATCAGTCCTACACTACTGAGGAAGACCCCGAGCCAACAGAGGCCCAGCATGTCCGTGTACCTCCAAGGGGGCGCCTCGTGTTCGTCGGGCATGTAGACTTCGACGGTACTACTCCACTCCTCTAGGTACACGGGCGTCACTACCATCCCGGGGCAGAGTTCGATGGTACGCAACCCACCGTCTAGCAGGTTGTCCATGCTGCCCATCTTACGGAACTGGGGCAAAGGAGATGGTGTGTTGTGGTGAGGTGATGGGGGTGAAGGGGAAGGAAAGAGGGGACGGTGAGGTGATGGGGTGAAGGGGAGGAAAGAGGGGAGGGGGAAGATGAGGTGAGGTGATAGGGTGAATGGGTAAATAGAGGGGACTGTGGTGAGGTGATGGGGTGGTGAAAGGGAGGTAACAGGCATGGAACAGGGGACGGAGGTGAGATAATGGGGAGGAAAGGAGATGGTGTGTTGTGGTGAGGTGAAGGGGGTGGGGGTGGAGAAGGGAAACTAGGGGAGGGTGAGGTGATGGGGGCAGCGAAGGGGAGGGGGAGGTAGTGTGGGTGGGGGTGGCGAAGGGGACGAAAGAGGGGACGGTTAGGTGATGTGGGTGGGAGTGGAGAACGGGATGTAGGGGTGGAAGAGAAACAGGAGAGGGTGTGGTGTGGTATGGGAAGGGGAGGGGGAAGGGGAGGGGGATGATGAGGTGAGGTGATGTGATGGGGAGGGAAGGGAAGGGGAGAGGGAAGTTGACATGAGGTGAAAGGAAGAGAAGGTGATGTGGGGGAAGGTGATTGGAAGGGAGGTATGAAGACTGAAGACCTTTTATTTAACTTTTCTCATACTAAAAACAGATTACATATTTCTGTCACAAGTAAGTAAAATTATGTCCATAGTTGATTTATTTGACAGAAAGCGAAATAAACCATAAAACATATTAACATAAAACATACTAAAAATAAACGAAAAGGTATTAAAATAAAAGACACTGCATTGCTGTCTACCCAAGAATTATTTCCTTTTCAACACAACACATTACAGTTACACAGAATACCAACCACAGATTCTCGGCGTTGGTGAATTGAAAGGTCTCTGATTTCTCCAAACTATGCCACGAAACAAATTAGTATCATCGAGGAATCCATCATAATATTATAAAGGACTTAATTAAGGCCTCCCACCTGGTGAGTATGTTGCCAACGACGACTGGTTTCCTGGCTGCATTGATGGTCGCTATGGAGTCGCTGCCTTCAGACTTACGGGGACTCTTGTCATGGAGCTTCGGGGTGGCCAGGGCATCAAAGGACCCTCTCTTCACGCCCTTGTTACTCAGATTGTCCATACTGCCCATCCTGCACCACCATCCAGGGAAACATACAATACAGTACTTATTTTACATACAATACCGGTACTTATCTTACATACAATACCGGTACTTATTTTACATACAATACCGGTACTTATTTTACATACAATACCGGTACTTATTTTACATACAATACAGTACTTATTTTACATACAATACCGGTACTTATCTTACATACAATACCGGTACTTATCTTACATACAATACCGGTACTTATTTTACATACAATACCGGTACTTATTTTACATACAATACCGGTACTTATTTTTCATACAATACCGGTACTTATTTTACATACAATACAGTACTTATTTTACATACAACACGTATTTTACAGTAATTTCCAAGAGGCTGGGAAGTTTATTAAAAGATGATCCAGATGCATAACGTATCTTACAGTCTCCTCCACTCCCGCTTTCACCAGTTCAGCGTTGCCATCGTATACACCTAGCATCGTGTGAGCTACCAGTTTCGACTCTCGCATATGAAACACCTGCCATCAACCCTTACTCTTACTGGCAACGCTGAACTGGTGAAAGCGGGAGTGGAGCTGACTGTACCTTATGTCTATTAAAATAACTGATGGAAAAGTAGGGATAATGAATCTTGTTTGTTTGTACATATAAAGATAACTGTACTAAAGACTAAGAAAGTGTTTATTATAATAGCATTAATTTCCTTTGTCTTCCCTACTTCATCCTTCGTCCTCAAGCCACGTAGGAACCAATCACGTTTGTAAACATAGTTCTATTCTTTTTAAAACAGGCTTGAGGACGAAGGAAAGGTTCATTTGGTCAAAGGAAGGAGGAAAGTAAACCAGTGTGATATTCCCCTGAGGTAAACACATCATACTGTAAGCCAATGGTTCCTCTTAGATTATATGCATGGAAGACTTCATAACTCAAGTAAACAAACAAGAGAATATCCCCATTACAGAACACGTCAATATTATATCATTATGAATATTATATCTTTATGAATATCCCCTTATAGGACACCACAATATTATATCATTATGAATATTATATCTTTATGAATATTATATCTTTATGAAGACTCCCTTACAGGACAACACAATATTATATCATTATAAATACTGTACCTGCTGGAGTTGTTGACATCTGCCTGTAGGAGGCGGCCGTTGGTGTAGGTCTCCCCGGGGGCTGCTGGGGCATCACCACAGTTGGTTGGGCCTAGGGCGGGGTCACAGGTGGTCAGCACGAGGTCAGTTGGCGCCATCACCCTCAACAACTCCCCTCCAGAGCCGAGATCTAAGAGGGCAGGACAAGCACCTTCCCCCCGGGCCATCCTCTTAGCTCTGGCCATCACTGCTTCCACTTGTCTGGCTCGGTAATGGGTGTAGCGTCTGTACCCAACAGCCGACAACAAAGTCACCGTCACTATAAACAAGGTAGTCACAGAAAAGTGGTATTAGGGTGAGTGAAATGGAGTGTAACGAAAAGTGGTCATCAGGTTAGTTAGTGAAGCTCGGAGTGAGAGTGGATGAGAATGAGAAAGAGAGAAATTATGTATCACGAGTGTACACCTACCTCCAAGTACAACGAGGAGTGAACCGACCACAGTGGCAGCAGTACTGGCCGAGTCAACCCCGAGTGTGAGGGCTCCCTGGAACACTGTCCCACTCCCCGTTGCCATACCCACGATGGCTGCTCTCTGTGTCATAGAAAGAGGAATCCTTGTTAGTGACCCTATATAGTTGCCCTTTACAGTCGCTTTAAGTCTTTCTTTTCTTTTTTTCCTCCCCGTGCTCTTATCTTTATCTATGCCTCATTAGTAAAGTACGTTGTTTGGGTGTAGGTAAGAGTGTGTAATTCTGTTGTGACTATCATATTTGTCTTTGCCTCATTAGTAAAGTACGTTGTTAGGGTGTAGGTATAAGAGTGTGTATATAATTATGTGACCCTATAGTTATATCTTTGCATCCTTAATACGATGTTTGGGTGTAAGTAAGTGTGTGTTTATCTGTTAATGACTCTAGTTATCTTTGCCTCATTAGTACAGTTCGTTGTTTGGGTGTAGACAAGAGAGTATATTTCTGATTAGTGGAGTTTGTTAAGCCTTTGGGTCGCCGCTGGGTTTCCCTCTGATGAGAAAAGCAGTTTGGAGTTTGACGGAGTAGAATAATTAAAATTCTCTCTTTTTGTCATAGGAGTAATTGAGGAGTCGAGACAAGTCATAATCCCAAGAGTGCCAAAACTTTCACAGGAGAGATAGAGATAGAGATAGAGATAGAGATAGATAGATAGATAGATAGATAGAGAGAGAGAGAGAGAGAGAGAGAGAGAGAGAGAGAGAGAGAGAGAGAGAGAGAGAGAGAGAGAGAGAGAGAGAGAGAGAGAGAGAGAGAGAGAGAGAGAGAGATAGATAGATAGATAGATAGATAGATAGATAGAGAGAGAGAGAGAGAGGTAAAATAAGGGAAGTGGGAGGGAAACCAGGGAGAGAACCGGGCAAGTAATTGGAACGCCTTAATTCCTCCAAAGTATACGTCAGGAAACAGGACCAGATTAATAATAAAAGTAGTGGTGGTTTGTTGCTTGAAATAGTTTGTTGAAGGAATCAGTTTGCTCCAGATTTACCAGAAAATTGGAGATAAATGGGTCCTTCAAATATAGCCACGAAACACACACACACACACACACACACACACACACACACACACACACACACCTGTAGGGAATGGGTTTGTTTCGTGGCATGGTCAGGAGGAATCAGAAGCCTCCAATTTTCATACACGATCACACACGGGGGAAATTTTGTGTTTGTGTTGGTAAATCTGGAGCAACTGAATCCTCCAAACTATTCCAAGCAACAGAACACCATTATTTGTTGTTTATCTGGTCCTGTTTCCTGGCATATATACTTTGAAGGAATCGAAGCACTCCAATGCAACACAAGTGAATTAACTATCGCCTTAAAAGATATAATTAAAATATATAACGTACTTTGAAGGAATCGAGGCACTCCAATGTAACAACACAAGTGAATTTTTTTTACCCCCTCAAGAGATAAATCAGACACCAAAATATAAACATAAAAACATAGCAAGCAAGCAACACCAGTCCCAAGAATCTCTCCAGAACTCCCATGCACCCACCCACCAACTTACTTATACAAATAAAACATAAACTCGCTATTATTTTTTTTGTTTTTCTTACTCCTTTCACGGAGGAGGAGAAACAACAGCCCATGAAAGTTCACCAACTGGATACTTAGGCCAGAGTCTGTCTGTGCATAGAGGGGAAAAAACCAAGGCGAGGGAAAGTTTGTTTGTAAGGCTTTGATAATCTGGGGAAGGTAGAGGAGGTGGTGGAGGTGGTGGAGGTGGAGGAGGAAAGGGAGGGGGAGGAGGAGGTGCAGGTGGAGGAGGAGGTGGAGGTGGAGGAGGAGGAGGAGGAGGAGGTGGTGGTGGAGGTGGAGGTGGAGGAGGAGGAGGAGGAGGTGGTGGAGGTGGAGGTGAAGGAGGAGGTGCCAAGAACCCTTTTCCCCAATCTACTTTCACTAAGGACCCTGTGTTCGTGTATGAGACCTGCCTGCCTGGGTCGGTATTCACATAACATAATTAGAGGTTGTATGTACAGTCGGCGGCATAAGTCCTGTCGTCTTATCTGCTTCACTGAGACAAGAAATGTTCATTGACTCGAGAAATTACCACGTATTCTACACCTAATAATCTCGAGTCTATGAACATCGCGTGCCTCGGTGAAGCAAGTGAGGCGACAGGACTTTTGCCGCCGACTGTACTTTTTCATATGTTTGCATTGCTGACCTCAGTGGCCATACAGTTTCAGGTTCATTTCGAAGCAGTGAATGGTTTTGTTATTCTATTTGTATGAGCTGTTTGTTGTTATGTTTTCGAAGCAGTGTTGGGGGTACCAGTCCTCACCATGAATGAATGCTTACGAACACAATTTTAAGTTAAGAGTGAACTATGCTTTTGTGAATAACACCCGTAGTTTTAAAACATTTGAGGGCCCTTACTGGAGCTCTATGAACCCTCCAAACTACTCCAGGCAACAGATTCCCTCTTCGAAACACTGAAGCGTTTTGTGGCCTGGATTATTTGGAGGGTTCATAGAGCTCCAGTAAGGGCCCTCAAATGTTTTAAAACTACGGGTGATTCCTTTTTTTTTTTTAAGGACCCTTGTCTAGGCCTCTTGTTTCTCCTGAGCATTTTTGTTATCATATATTTTTTAACTATTATCATTATTGTTATTAGTAGTATAGTATTATTATTATTATTATTACTATTACTATTATTATTATTATTATTATTATTAAACACTGACCTTGTATCCTTTCTTGATGAGGACGTCGGTGGCCTCGTGTGGGGGGGCCGAGGTGACCCCCCTCCCCGCCTCACCCATCACCCCACCCACGCCAACCACAGCCACCTGTACACACACACACATATACAACATCAGTTACAAACGGGATAAAAACGGTTACATATGTAGAAAAACGGTTATATGTGAAGGAAAACGGTTAATCATGTAGGAAAACGGTTAAATATGTAGAAAAATGGTTAAATATGAAGAGAAAACCGTTATATAAGGAGAGATAAACGGTTAAATATGAAGGAAAAAACGGTTAAACACGTAGAAACAAGGAGAAAAACGGTTACATATGTAGGAAAATGGTTAAATATGAAGGAAAAACGGTTACATATGTAGGAAAACGGTTAAATATATGAAAACGGTTAAATAGGAAGAGAAAAACTGTTATATAAGGAGAAACAATGGTTAAAAAAGGAGAGAAAAACGGTTAAATATGTAGGAAAACGGTTAAATACGAAGGGAAAACAGTTATATAAGGAGACAATGGTTATATATGTAGAAAAACGGTTATATATGCAGAAACACGGTTAAATACGAAGGGAAAACGGTTATATATGTAGGAAAAAGGTTATATATGTAGGAAAATGGTCAAATATATGAAAACGGTTAAATATGAAGAAAAAAAAACGGTTAAATATGAAAATATAAAAGTTAAATATGAAGTAAAAAAAAAACGGTTTAATATAAAGTAAAAAAAAAAACGGTTAATATTACAGTGTTAATTAATCATCACTAATATTACAGTGTTAATTATAATCATCACTAATTAATTACCACTAATATTACACAGTGTTAAGGGAATAGGGGGAATAGGGGGGACAGGCTTGGGGGGGGATTTGGGGGGGGGGGGGATTTGGGGGGTGCGGGAGTAGGGGGACACGCTTTTGAGGGGGTTTTGGGAGGGTTAGGGGGGTGCGTGAATAGGGGGACAGGCTTTTTACCCTGCACCCCAAGACTATCCCCTTATTCCCGCACCCCAGTCCCCCCCACAAGCCTGTCCCCCTACTCCCGCACCCCCCCAGTCCCCCCCCAAGCCTGTCCCCTACTCCCACCCCCCCTTAATTAAATCACCACTAATATTACTCACTATTAAACCCTTTTCTTTTATATTTGTCCATCCCATCCTGGCCTTCCTAGCCACCTCTGTAAACACACAAACACTAATAACTCTATAATATTATGTGTGTGTGTGTGTATGTGTGTGTATATCTCTCAGTGTGTGTGTGTGTGTGTGTGTGTGTGTGTGTGTGTGTGTGTGTGTGTGTGAGTATATCTCTCAATGTGTGTATGTGTGTGTGTGTGTATATCTCTCAGTGTGTGTGTGTTTGTGTCTATATGTATGTGTGTGTATATCTCTCAGTGTGTGTATATCTCTCAATGTGTGTATGTGTGTGTGTGTGTATATCTCTCGGTGTGTGTGTGTATGTGTGTGTGTGTATGTGTGTATATATCTTTCAGTGTGTGTGTGTTTGTGTCTATATGTGTGTGTGTGTGTATGTGTATGTGTGTGTATATCTCTCAGTGTGTGTGTGTGTGTGTGTGTGTGTGTGTGTCTATACGGTATGTGTGTGTGTGTGTGTATGTGTATGTGTGTATATATCTTTCAATGTGTGTGTGTTTGTGTCTATATGTATGTGTGTATATATCTCTCAGTGTGTATGTGTGTGTGTGTTTGTGTCTATATGTATGTGTGTGTATATCTCTCAATGTGTGTATGTGTGTGTGTCTATACGGTATGTGTGTGTGTGTGTATATCTCTCAGTGTTTGTGTGGAAATAGGGGGACAGACTTGGGGGGGGGATTTGGGGGGTGCGGGAGTAGGGGACATGCTTTTGAAGAGTTTGGGGGGGACAGGCTTTCTACCCACCTCAAGACTGTCCCCCTATTCCCGCACCCCCCTCAGTCCCCCCCGAGCCTGGCCCCTACTCCCCCCCCCTTAACTCTCTATTTACCATATGACGTACTCCTAATAATTAACTTGTGGCTTGGCTATTACTTAGGTTATGAATATTTATCTTACACCATTAAATTCTGCGTTAAATTTGGAACTTAAACACATATTCCAAAATATAATACAGTCCAAATGAAAAATATTATAGCGAGTTTTAAGTCAAAACGCGTGTGGCTTGCAAATGTTTATACAACTTTTTGCATTCCTTTTTTTTTCCGCATTCATAGGATTTGTGTATAAATATTACATTCATTCTCATACAAAATGTTCTTGGGAACATGACAGTGACATCAGGTTTTAGATAAATATAGATAAAACAGAGATACGATACGTTTAATGGGAAGATGTCATTCCCGATCTCAAGAAGGTTTACATAAAATTTATTTATTTATTTTAATTGTCACTATGGGTTTCCTGTAATCATATTATGTTATATGATATTAGATGAAGTGAGCCTTACCATGCATGGGATACATATTATATAATATGTAATTAAGAGAAAAAGAAGAAAGACTGCAAACGGAGCAATTGTCCTACTTCACACCACACCCAGTTGAGTACTGAGTGAGAAGATAGGTTTGTGTAAAGATGTACAGTTGGACACAGGAATTCGAGGTATAGCCCAAGTGAAAGATGGTCAATTTCTCCCAATATCAAGTTCCTTAGTGCCCAATAGGAGACATCAGGGGCAGAAGTGAGTATTGAGGATGGTGTGTGTGTGTGTGTGTGTGTGTGTGTGTGTGTGTGTGTGTGTGTGTGTTCCTTAGTGCCCAATAGGAGACATCAGGGGCAGAAGTGAGTATTGAGGATGGTAATAAAAAGCAACTACCTGATAATAGACACTAGTTACTCAAATGGGACAAGTATCTTTCACCAGGGCTGTAGCACAATTCCTGTGTCCAACTGTACTGTAGTAGCCTAACTGTACGTACCCTTCACTCCCACTACACAGCCAGATACAAGCACACGGTATATATAGCTACGCCTTTATTTACCTTGGTTACAACAAGCGCACATGTTGCCAATTGTCCATTTATAGTTTGCTTCTTTTTCTCTATTTACATATATATATTGTTTTCCTCTCATATGATATGCATGACAAACCACACTGTATGTAATTATATTTAACATATTCTGCTAGTGGGAAACTTATACTGTAGTCGCAAATAAAATAATAAAATAATTGTACATAAACCTTGTTGAAATCAGGTATGACACTTTCCCATTAAACGTCTTGTATTTCTCTTATATTAATCTCAAATCTGATGTCACTGTTGTTATATTCACACAAAAAATGTGGATAAGAAAGAATGTTATATGTACCTTATGTATAAATAAATCTTTTCGATGCAGCAAAAAACAGTTCAATGCAAAAAGTGGTATAAATATTTTGAAGCACGCGTATTTTGGGTTAAACTCGCAATAATATTTTTTCTTTGGGTTGTATTATATTTTGGAAAACGTGTTTGTTTAAGTTCAAAATTTTATGCAGAGGGTAATGGTATAAAAAGTAATATGCATAAACAAAGTAACAGTAGAGCCACGCATAAATTAATAATACACTGTAAATTAATTAGTCTTTCAAACATCGCCACGAAACACCAACTATAGGCTTATTGTATATAGGGAAGGAGTAGCTTGTTTCGTGGTATTGTCAGGAGGAATCATAAGCCTCCAATTCTCATACACAATCACTGTCAGGGTCCTTGAGGATTTGATTGGTTGATATGGATGAAATGAGACAACAGACCCATGGACTCTTTAGGTTAGGTTAGGTTAGGTTAGGTTGGGTTGGGTATGACAAGGGAGGTGATATGAGGTTAACAGGCACGAAGGAAATTGAAGGAAAGGAGAGATGGAGAGTAATAAGGAAGATAATATGAGGTTACACGAAGGAAATTGAAGGAAAGGAAGGATGGAGAGTAATATAAGGAAAGTGATAATTGGTTAGCAAGCATGAAGGAAATTGAACGAAAGGAAGGATGGAGAGTAATATAAGGAAAGTGATAATTGGTTAGCAAGCATGAAGGAAATTGAAGGAAAGGAAGGATGGAGAGTAATATAAGGAAAGTGATAATTGGTTAGCAAGCATGAAGGAAATTGAAGGAGAGAAGGGATGGAGATTAATAAAGGAGAATTGCATGCATGGGATATCAAGCACAGAGAGAGAGAGAGAGAGAGAGAGAGAGAGAGAGAGAGAGAGAGATTGGTTTGATGAAGGACAAGGTGATAGAGAGGTGGGACAACAAGGAAACATGAAGGAAACCATAGGAGAGAAGGGGTTAACTGAATAATAAATAAGAGAGAGAGAGAGAGAGACAGAGAGAGAGAGAGTAGTAGTAGTAGTAGTGGTAGTATAACATAAGAGGTATATAAGGGTCGTGGTAGCCATTCATAAAGCCATGGAAGGTCCCGAACGTCTGTCTGTCCGGGAATATAGGGTTAATGTCATTGAACGTCTGTCTGTCCGGGAATATAGGGTTAATGTGAAGGTCTGACGTCATGGTATTCGTTGAGGTGAATGAAATAGGGGAGGTCGTTAGGCGGGGCAGAGTGCTTACAGGGTGGAAAAGTGGCTGAGGCAGTGATATGGTTAGGGAAGGAAGGTAGGAAGGAAGGAAAACGGGAAGGATGGGGAGATATGGGAGGGCTGGAAGGAAGGATGTGAGAGGGAGGGAAGGAAGGAATGATGTGAGAGGGAGGGAAGGAAGGAAGGATGTGAGATATGGGAGGGCTGGAAGGAAGGAAGGAAAAAGGGAAGGATGGGGATATATGGGAGGGCTGGAAGGAAGGATGGAAGGATGGGGAGATATGGGAGGGAAGAATGGAAGGAAGGAAGGAAGAAGGGAAGGAAGGAAGAAGGGAAGGAAGGGAGATATGGGAAGGGAGGGAGGGATGAAGGATTGGTGGAAGGAACTGAGGGAATGAAAGAAAGGATGTTAAGAAGTAAGGAAGAAAGGTAGGACGGAAGGAAGAACGGAAAGAATGAAAGAAGGAAAGATTTAAGGAAGGAAGGAAGGAAGGCACAAATAAAGACAAAAAAGAAGGAAGGAAGACAGGAAAGGCAGACAGACACGTAGTAACGAAGAAACCCACTATTATGAAAGAGGAAAAGCGACGGTAAATCGATTATTGACCGGAAATGAGATGGGAAAAATAATCTCCTCTACAATAACATAATAAAAATAAAAATAAAAATAAAAATAAAAATAATAATGATAATGATAATGATAATGATAATGATAATAATAATGATAATGATAATGATAATGATAATAATAATAATAATAATAATAATGGTGGTGATGGTGGGGTAAAAAAAAAATTATGTCCAATATCCATTCCTTCTAAAAAAAAAAAAAAAAACATAACACGAGGAGTCATGATTATTATTATTATTTTTTTTTTTTTGGGGGGGGGAGAGTTTTGTGTTGGTCATTAATTATGGAGAAACAACTGCTGATGATTCCTCCAAACTATTCCAAAGCAACAGAACACCATTATTTTTGTTCATTTGGTCCTGTTGTTTCCTGGCATACTTTGGAGGAATCAAGGCACTCCAAGTGTAACAAAATAGAATTACCACCTTAACTCAGGGAGGGACTTACTTATTTACTTTCTTACTTACTTACTTACTTACTTACTGAAACACGAACGAACAAACAAACACACACACTATTGGTTCAGACATTATAATCATATATCCACCACAGACACTTTCTTTCCTACTATAATAATAATAATAATAATAATAATAATAATAATAATAAAGAACAACACGTGTATGATTTTGCAACCCCTAATAATAATAAGTTATTATTATTCATATTATTATCATAACTATTATTATTATTATCATTATTGTTGTTATCTTTATTATTATTATTATTATCATCACTATTGTTGTTATCTTTATTATTATCATCATTATTGTTATCTTTATTATTGTTATTATTATCATCATTATTGTTGTTATCTTTATTATTGTTATTATTACTATTATTATGTTGTAAATGGGAGTAAGGTATGGGACGTAACTTATATCCTGTACTGGGGCCGAATTCTCAAAGCAATTTACGACGTCCTATCTGATTTGGGACGTCCTAACTTCCCCAGGCGAGTTAGGTCCACTAATTCATAAAATCCTTGACCTCTCCCCCACCTCATGTATGCAATGTTAGACAACCGATATTAATTTCCCAGGCACTAATTAAAACATACACGGTATTAAAAAAGGAAAGAGGTTAGGTTAGATTAGTCTGTCATAATTAAAACAACACTCTCTCAACATTACACTATTTACTCTATGAAATAATTCGTTAACTAAAGCCTCGAGTTGAAATATCATACACGTACTATAGCTAGACGTTATATAAAAAAAAAAAAAAAAAAAAAAAAAAAAAAAAACACACACACACACACACACCAGGTCAGCTCAGAGTTCACTTTGGTATTCCCCACTTGACCCCTTGTTGTACTCGAGTGAAGCCTTTTGACTCTTCCAGTATATACACATTAAGCCTATATTCCTGTACAGTATAGATCCTCCCCCTACACACACACACACACACACACAGAACTCAGTCGTCTTAAGGGGGTGTGGGAATAGGGGACAGACTTGGGGTAGGGGGGGGACACTGGGGGGTGCGGGAATAGGGGGACAGGCTTGGGGTGGGTAGAAAGCCTGTCCCCCTATCTATTCCCGCACCCCCCTAACCCACCCACTCCAAGCCTGTCCCCCTACTCCTGCACCCCCCCCCCCCAAGCCTGCCCCCTATTCCCACACCCCCTTAGCACAGGAGATTTAAGGTGGTAATTATTTTTGGGTACATTGGAGTGCCTTGATTCCTCCAAAGTATGCTAGGAAACAGGACCGGGAGAGCAAAAGTAATAATGGTGTTCTGTTACTTGAAATACTTTAGAGGATTCAGTTGCTCCTGATTTACCAACACAAAATTTCCCCCTTAATTAAATCGGGTAGGCAGACCACTCGGGAAAACCAGCAACACTATAACTTGAACAAGGGTAAACATTAATATTGTTTATGCCAACAGTATATAGTCATTCTTGTTTCATCAAATTATTGGAATATGGTCCGTACTTCTCAAATATCGGTGTAATTTAGGCCCGTAGTTTAAAAAAAAATTGAGGGCCCTTACTGGAGCTCTGTGAATTCTCCAAACTACTCCAGGCAACAGATTCCCTATTCGAAACACTAAAACGTTTTGTGGCCTGAATTATTTGGAGGGTTCATAGAGCTCCAGTAAGGGCCCTCAAATGTTTTAAAACTACGGGTGTAAATTAGTACTATCGTAATATGTAGCCTATACCTCCAACTGGTTATACAGTATTATTATCATCTTTTTCTATTTGGGTGTGGAAAGAACACAGAGTTTGGGCACCGACGATCAGCGCGACAGTCTACAATATATTTACATCATGTTCAATAGTAAAAGGTAACACAAGCATCACCTTCTTAACTCATTTCAACTCCATTTCATTATATTTCTTACGGGTCGAAGGTTTGAAGCACCTACGAGAGGCGCGACGAACAGAAACAGAAACAGTAGCAGCAGCAGGTTCACAAGAAAATAACTTTGGTTCGTGAGTGAGTGAGTGAGTGACGTGTTACATAATACCGCAGTATCGTGACTACAATGACAATCACGTGGCAATAATGATCACACACACACACACATTTCACGAAGTCACGTCACTGGTAGGGAATAATCATTTGTCTTAACTATCACACTCACTAGTATACACGTATGATCACTGGTCAACATTTGCTTATACAGTGCTGGTGAAAACACTGTATCATCATCATCTCCAAGCACGGAACATAATCAGGCACAACATGCAATAACACCAGTACGTGCAATATACTGTAAATACTTCCTTGCAACACAAAGCCTTTTCCACACCTTGACCTCATGACCCCGATTCACTCGCCCGTTACCTTTGTCAAGTAGTCGGCGGGATAGTGACACAATGGACCACCTTCCCCCTTATTATTCCATTAAAGAAGTGAGAGTCTGAGGCGGCGTGTGGAAGGACTCGCTGTGTTTACTGTCGCCTGCAGCCTAGTCCTTTCTGGAGGCTGCGCCATCACTGACAACCCAACGTTACCAGTTACACCATCTCTAGTGTCACAGTTTTACCATTACCAACAGCTTTTCTAACTTTTTCCTAACGTCATTAAATACTGGACATATTTTACTGCATGAATGATAACTTTACATGACCTGTCAATATACAGTAGGAGTTATTTACCAGCTGTCACCACCCTCGTACCTCTGGCTAAGTCGTCCTACCCAATCTAATATCATCTTTCACATTCCTTCTTACCAGGATCGACGGCACTTTTAACTATTCCTCCGTGTAAGAGAGATCCACAGGCTATAAAATGACCGTCGATATAAAGTGTGTTACCTTGACGTTATGAAATACAGGATATTTTGGCTTTAGTACGTTCTTCTACCTCTGGTCACTCACCCTAACACCCTAACCTAACTACTATCACCCTCTTAATTCTAATATCCAACAATACTAGCTGACGTGCCTTTAGTTATTTCCCACCCACACAAATAAACTCCCACGATACCAAGACAAAAAAAAAAGGAGTTGTCTATGAAATGTGTACTAGGATTCAATACATAATTTCGTCAGCCAAGATATTCCTCTAAGCCTCGTACCTCTGGCCAGTACGGGATATATTGATAGCAGAGCGCTTTAACCCAGAGTATCCTGTAGCCCTTATCTCAACTCGTCAATGGTTTAATACATTATAGATATATACGCGATGGAAACTTCAAATGCACAGGTACGATAATCACTCTCATGAAACGGGATAATCGATGAGGCACTATTAAACAAAATAGCTGGCAACTTATTTCCTAACCACATAAGCGCCAAATTTGAAAGTTACAGGTTATTTTTGATGGCAAACTTGAGTCTTGTTATATTACTCATTTTATTACCTTACTTCAGAGATATAATATTAACATGGGAAATGGGTTAACATTCTACTATTACAAAAGTATTTCAAAGATATTTTAGTGCCAATGATTTATGAAAGGGAGCTTGGCAGGTTATTTTGTAGAATGTAGAATTATTAAGGGGGAATCTGGAGTTAATGATTCTTCCAAACTATTCCAAGCAACAGGCTACCATTGCTTTTGTTAACCTGGTCCTGTTTCCTGGAATATTTTGGAGGAATCAAGGCACTCCAATTTACCAAGTGTACTATCCCCTTAACAACTATTGTGAGTGCTAACACGGGGTACAGACAGACACACACAGGTGAACGCAACAACTAGAATCACTATGACATTGTTAGTTGGGGAAAGAAACAAAGAAAGGAACCCCAAGGTGGACTGACACAAAAAAAGATGAACCAGAAATCCAAAAGTATTCATCCCTCAATGTACATTAAGTGAATGAGGGTCACATCATTAAATTTCTTCTTCGAGGAAACTATTTTTCTGTCGCTTAATTCGCATTGCAAAATAATTTAATTTGAGCACCGTAGAGCTTTTTCCTCAAAGAAGTACTGTACTTTAATAACAACGTCCTGAAATTGTTGCTCCAGGGAAGCAGGTTGAGGGTACAGTACAGTACAGTATACAGAATTCAGTGACAAGGACTTGGTTGGGAAGCATGGAAGTTATCAATGCAAGATAGTACTGTACTGGCATAATTATATCAACAATGAAAAATAGAGAAAATTTGGGCATTATTTGAACAAGAATAAAAGGCCATCCACCTGAGTCAAGTGAGAGGAATGAAAATTATGTTACATTATTTGAAAGAGGCAGTCAAGCTTATCAAAGAGAAAATGTTCAAAGGAAAACCTTAAAATGAAGATGGTAGATACAGTAGGCTATGTGCTCAACTGTGATAGGTCATATACGGTAACAGCCCATGTAGGTTTCACTCATTGCACATGCGGCAACAATGATCAATCTCGGTCCAGAGTGGGGCAGGACAAACACTCTACCACTGGCAGCTAACTGGAAGGACTAAAAAGGAGAGGGAGGCCAAGAGTGATAGGGAGATATGAGGTTGGGAGGTAAGTGTATCAAGAGATTGAGTTATTAGGTGGAAGGAAGGAGTCTATTGGTACAAGAAAGTCATAGAAACAATTCAACTCTGCTTAGTCCTATGAGGATTGGGGTACCGTATTTGACAAGACATACATAAACAAAATAAATATATTTTGCATCAAATATCAGAACATATTTCTAAAACATTAATGCTAGCTTACCTCAACACTGATCCTTCCAGTCCATATTGTGCATGTGTTGGTCTTGGTAATCATCCTACAGTATTATTTTTGACGGTCTTGTACATAATAATAAATCTTTCACACCAACACTTAGCCAAATCTGACTTTACTCTTTTCTTAGTTTATGTCTATACCATGTAAAGCTTCATTAATAATCATGCAACATTAGTTTACAAAGTTCCACTATTATGAGGTTCTCTCAATCTAGCATGAAAACAACAGTGTACCGTAGGCCTATATATAAACAGTATTTTCTATAACAATATGTACCAGTATCTAATTTACTCTGTATATTTTAAGTGTCCAATAGCCAATACGTCACTTGATTCATATCTTAGATTATCATGGTTTTTAACTTACATTAAAACCCATTCATTAACAACCAAGTACAGTACTCTCATTTATTCCTCAATATGTTTTCCTTTCAAAGGATTATATTAACAACTAGAATCTCAAGAGTCATATTCAATTTCCTTTTTGACTTTATGCTTTTTTTTGGTTGGTGATTTAGTAAACATGTCCTGAGTTGCAACGTTACTATTATCATTATGTGCACTATGCTTTTTGGACTTTTTTCCCTTTTTCGGTGACTCAGCGAAGAGGTCTTGACTTAGGCCGATACTCTCCTCTTCCTCTTCTGATTCCTTGTCTATTTTTACTCCTTTCATCACTGATACTTCCCCTCCAAAGCTCTTTCGTTTCATGGATTTCTTATTTTCCTTCTTTTTCCCTTCAGTAAGTTCAACGGTATCTTTTAAGACCTCCACTCGCCCCTCTTTCTCCATCTTCAACTCTCTTCTCAGTTTCTTGTCCTTTTTCCATCCTTCTGAGAGACCTATTAAGTCTTCTCTGATTTCTGGCTCGGTGATCATCCCCTTCCCTTTCTTTCCTCCTCTTCCTTCTCGAGATACATCCCCGGCCTTGGATAGTACACCTCGTTGAGTAACCTGAAGGATGAAATTAATGTGATGAAGTTTAGTAGCAAAGATGAAACAACACTACTGACTGAAATGGTTGGAGCATATTCTGAATTGGTTAGAGTTTTCAGATATAATGAAAGATTGGATCTATCTATCTATCTATAGCTCTGACGCCTCGTTCCCTCCGGGAACTCCCCAGAAGGGGATGGCCACGGCAGAAAAGTCTCCAGTCTTCCCTGTTCAAACACTCCCTCCCTACTTGGTCAAGCCCTCCCCTCCCCTCCCCATCATGTTTCTCTCCTTTACATACTCTTCCTCTCTGTTCTGCCATCTAACTGGTGGTCTGCCTCTTACACCACATCCCACAACTTCACTTCCATACATAGATTATAGGGTCATGAATTTTCTACTATAAAGCTTAAAGTTCTGAAGCATGTCAAGTACTCAGATTGACATGGACTTCAAGAACCAGCCAGCTCCATTAATGGTGTTTCCTCTTAAATGATTTACCATAGATTTAGGAGAAATAATGGAGTTTCAGTTAATAACTCAATAGGAGTTTGGGGTAAATATGTCATAGGATCATTGGGGAGAATAATGTAGAGTAGAAGTGTGAGTATGGAAGTGAAAAGGGAACTGAGAAAAAGCATAGTCCAACCAACACTGACATACGTGTCAGAGACAGGAAGATGGAATAGGACACAGCAGTCTAAAATAGGTGATGTGGAAATGAATTACTTGACTAGGCCTATCTATGAGACATGGTCTGGATGTGAAGTCCTGTTATTAACTGTGGACAACTGAGAAAGTGAGGTATAATATACTAACATGGTGTGGGCACATGGATAGGAAGCAAGACTTTTGATTTTTCCCTCATCTCCAATTGGGGCAAAGAAAACCAAGAGGTTTTCAATACTTATAAACTTAAACTCATCTTCAGTGACTCACAACTTAATCTTTCCTCATCCACCCATGTATGAATTATGGCTCACATGTGTGGGGTGGATCAAGTTTCACAATTCTCCCTGTCAAACTGATGCACTACAGCCCATCTCTCTTCCCTGCAAAACTGTATAACTGTCTCTCTTTTATCACTACTGTATTACATTGCACTCTCAGTATATGCTTCCTACCCTCAGGACTTTCAGTCTTTCATATACACAACTGGAACACTTTCATCTTTCATTTTTCCTCCTTTCTTAGACTTATGGTTCTTTAAATGCAATGTGTCTAGAGATCTTGAATGAAAGTGGACATGACTTTTGACCTATCTCACTCTTTCATTTTACAGGCTTCTTTCCTCAATATAGAAAAAAAAAAAATCTTCACCTTTTTCTTTTCAGATGGAGAGCCTTCTACCTCATCCTCATCTTCCTCCATTCTCTTCTTCTTTTTATTCCTTGCTTTACCATGTCCAGCACGCAAAGATTTTCCTGAAATCGCAAGTCAATTAAGAAACAAATTAATACAAGAACAAAGCAGTCAGACTAGGAAGCCAGGGCCTCCTATAACTACAGTATACCTATGATAAACTAAAAAGTGTTTTTGTTCAGAGGTCAGACACTAAAACAAAAAAATATTTCACCTGGCATGAAATAGGAGAAAAAATTTCTGGGTTTGAGATCCTCTGGAGGGAGATGCTTGGTGTTAGATCGGAGAGAATCCAGGTCCACCCTTTCCAACCCTTTTTTGTCTTCTTTAGGGCCTTCATGAGGACCCCCTCGCAAGGCCAAATGTCCCCGGATCTTACCATCAGCCACTGGGGGGAGACAGAAGGGTTAAATGATGAATGTTTGGTTTGTCAATTTAATAGATTGTCCAATATGGTACTATACCCCACAGCTCCACATGATACTAATACTCTGACAACAGCTGACATTCTTACATATGTCTCTGTAACCAGATGATTTTCTTTTCTCATTGGGAAATACAAATGAAGTCCAACGATTAACAGCTACAGTACAGATTATCAATTAAACCATAAACAGCATACATAAAGATGTATGGGTTAACATCTGTCACTCTTATACTACATACCCCACAGTTGGATATTGCGACCAGAGATGTATATGATACTTAAAATGTTTGGATGTCCCTTCAGTCCCTCTCAGCTCTTCCAATGTCCCTCTATTTTCCTTAGTGATTGCTGTCACCCCTTTGTCTTACTATCTCTTGTTGCTAATATCCTAACTCCATCCTTATAAGGGCCAAACCCAGTCAACTGTAGCACAATATATATATATATATTTTTTTTTAAGAAAAGAAATTCCCGTGTCTAAGAGGTACCTGGTATAATGCATAGGTATTTATCAGACAAAATTATTTATCACTGGATACAGTATGTACTGTATTTGCCACAGTCTACCTGGCATAACTGTTAAAGGATGTCTGGTTGAAACTATAAATGGTGACTTTTAATAGATTCATAAATCAAAATCCCTCCTATAAACCTTAGTTCAAAAGGTATATAGTGAACAGTACCAACTTGTAACTTATGAGAATAATCTGGATGGATCAGAAGGCACATCTGCAAACTTTAGTTCATAAACAGTACACATTACCTGCTGTTAATCCACTAGTAAATTTGGCTTACTATAATGTCTTTTTTTATTGTGATAAAAATACACTACCTCCCTAATATCATCTTGTATAGTTTTGTTAACGTACTGTAAATGTAATGAAACCAATATATATTTCTGTACTGTACAGCAAACAAAAACACAAGAGGTAATATCTTCCATTTATAACTACAGGAACTGTTTCAGTATGGTAGTTAAAGTCTGACATCAGCTGATCATGAACCAGTACATTTTTGTCCAGTTAAAAAAGAAATAAAGTACAACCACCTGCCTGACCAACTGACTAACCTTTGTGCAAGACTCCATTCATGTCCGGGAGGAAAAGCGAGGGGGGTTTGGAGATATTGGAGGCGGCGTAGCTGGCCACACGGTACCTTTCCTTACCCAGTACCAACTCCCGCTCCTTCCCTCCTCCAAATACCATCTCCGTATTCACAAGCTTCATTGGATTCAACTGTGAATCATTCAATCATCTAAGTACATTTCTCCAGTGTGTAAAGCATAACACTTTTTTCAGTCTGCTCCTTCCACTCTTCTCTTAATCTATCTATGTTTCCAGTACTCTATATTTCTTCAAAACTTTAATACAAATGACATTACAGAACATATTTTTTACTAACTTTTGCACATTCACAATAACTCAATATATCATCCACTACATTCTACAAGTCAATAATAAAACACAAGTACATGTACAGTACAATATTAGACATTCTAAAAAACAACAACTTGACACGAACCAGGTCATTTGGTATGGTAACGAGGTAGACTTCAGTACTTGGGTCACTGAGTTGGTATAAAGGCAGGGCACCAGGATCCTTCATTACTTGGTACTTACTCACATCCTCCACCACCTTACCCAACACCTGGAATTATCAGAGTAAATTAAACCATCACCAACATACAGTATAGCACACTCGAGTTATGGAAATGAAATGTATTGTTTGGAACTCTTTTACAGGAAATGGTTATAGTTGAACAAATGAAAAAGAAAACAAAATTTTTTTCCCCAATTTAGTTAGGATTATACTTTATTCCCTGTATATATCTGTTTAATTTTGTGACTCATTCCTTGACTCAGACCCAATGTCCAGTTCTGTGGAAACAAACTGGACCAGAATTCGTTACTTTATACGTGACACAATGGACAAGCACATACCCACGAAAACCGTCACACATAAACAGTCATAACCATGGTACAATAGACAATTAAAAAGACTACACAGAAACAAAGTAAAGGCATACAACAGAGCAAAACGATACAATGATACAGAACACTGGTTAGAATATAAAAATATACAGAAAACACTACAGAAAGAAACTAAACAAGCAGAAACTAAATACACATCCACTTTCCTCACAGACAACACACAAAACCACAACAAATTCTTCGGCTTTTTTAAAGCACGCAAACAAAACTCGACCGGTATTATAACATTACTACACAACAATTCCTTGGTTACACACCCACAAGACAAAGCCAACGCCCTTAACACACAATTCCAGTCTGTTTTTACCCATGAACATGAACAATTACCAGACATGCCAACACTGTCACACCCACCTATCCCTCCCATGCACTTGAAGACCTCCTAACTGCACTTGAAGACTGGGAAGTCAAGTGGCAGATGACATTTAGACCAGACAAATGACATCACATCCGTTTTACCCGTGTTCATAATCTCATTCCATATACATATCAGCTACACAACACTAACCTCAACACAGTCCCTTCCCACAAATACTTGGGCGTCCACATCTCATCGGACATGAGGTGGAACACACACATAGGTAGCATCAGGGCCAAAGCCAGTAGAGTCCTGGGGTTCTTGCACAGAAACCTCAGCAGGTGTAACACATTCGTTCGGCCACACTTAGAGTATTGCGACACCATCTGGGACCCACACACTTACAATAATATCAATAAATTAGAATCCATACAAAACAAAACTGCAAGATGGGCCAGACGTGATTACAGACACACTACCTCAGTCACTTTGCTTAAACAAGACACAAAACTAGACCCATTGGCAACACGAAGACAGATACACAGACAACAGATGATATACAAAATCACAAACAAGTTAGTTGACATAGAAAAAGACACATATCTACACCCTACAAGTATATGGTCCACTAGAGGCAGCCACAACTTAAAACACCATACATACCAGACCAGCACTGATATATTTAGGCACTCATTCTTTCCCCGTAGCATCCAAGAGTGGAATCATCTCCCATCTCATATACCGTAGTTAATAGCCCCACTCTTGACACTTTTAGAAATAGGATCACCAAGTCCCTGACCCAATCCGTCCTCATCCTAACCCCCTTCCTAATCCTACCCAGGATCCCTAAATCCCCCGCATATTATGCTGCCCACGAGCAGCCCTCTGCGGGACCTTAAACTTGAACTTAAAGGGCGACAATGCATTTTGATCATGTTTAATCCCCCCCCCCAAGTTTTTTGCCCAGGTCATTTTGCGTACTTTACGAAGGGTATTTCCCGGTACCATAGTTTGCCCAGGTTAGTTTAAGTAAGGTCAGGTAAGGTGAGGCTAATTTCAAAATGCCCCACTGTTACAAAAAGGCAATATACTTGATTTATACCAACATGAGTTTTAAAACTGCTTTATGTGTGATTATGCGATTTTAACATGCATAAACTCTGGAAATGTCCTGTTGGAAATGCGGAGGAAATGCCATAGAAGAATATAGGATATTATTACAGAAGTACTACATTCTTGGATAAATTTACAGAAAACCTGGGTTCACTAGATTGTATAATATTAGTATCATTATTCACTATTTTGGACCATTCTAAGACACTTTTCATCTATGGTGTTTCTCTCGGAAATACCCCGTTTTCGAGATATGCCCCGTTTACAAACATAATTTGGAAACTAAACTTACCTGACCTGACCTGACGTAACCTAACCTAGACCACAGTAGATTACCGGAACCTAACCTGGGCAAACTACCGGACCTAACTTGGGCAAACTACCGGGTATAACCAGTGTAAACTATCATAAAGTGCAAATTTCCAAGACATAGCCTAATGTGGTAATACTGCTCAAGCCTAGCCAGAAACCCAGTTATTCTGTAATAATACCCATTCTTGGTAGCCAAAAATATTGTTACCACATCTGGTTAGGTCCCGGGAATTTCCTCCGGTGACATTATGATAGTTTACACCGGTTATATCCTGGTAGTTTGCCTGGTATTTATTGAAAGAATTGCCATTTTGTAATAGTGTGTTCAGATGTGGCTAGGTTCCAGCATTTGACCCGGGTCATTTCCAGGTAGTTTGCCCAGGTTAGGTCCCGGTAGTCTGCTGTGGTCTAGGTTAAGTAAGTTTAGGTAAGAGGTTAAGTAAGGTCAGGCTAATTCCAAAATGCCCCATTTGAATATCTTGGAAATATTGCTGAGGGAAATGCCATAGATGAAAATATGGTCTATTGGGTATTATTACTGAAGTACTGTGTTCTTGGCTAGGACCGCATAGTGTCACCATATCCGGCTTGGACCCGGGGATTTTGCCCCAGTCACTTTATGATAGTTTACTCCGGTTATATCCTAGTAGTTTGCCGGTATGTCTGCATAAAATGTCCACGTGGCAAACCTTTACAATTTGTGTATATTTCACAAGGGGACAATGTAATATGTTCATGTGTAATGAATTTAGGAGGAGGTTGCACTTATTTTTGGTATAGTAGCATATCGAAAATTTCAGCTCTCCAGAGCCTAGTGTTTATATTTCACTATTACAAACAATTTTTCTATATACCATTTCTTCTGCAAATACTGCATACCAGTATAGTCTTTCTATTTTGTACTGACCCGTGAGGAGTTGACCGCGGTGTTGCCAAATCTAGAATCAAAGCATGCACCACATAAAGGAAACTGTCCACTAACGAGAGTATATTGACATGAAATTTTCTACACACAATGAATTTTTCATTTAATGGTATATGATACGAACAATTGCTATGTACGTAAAATAGAGAAGATATTTCCTGTGTGATGTGGCATTTCAGTCAAAAGACGTTGCCACTACTTCCGACCCAGGAATTTCCGGGGTGTGGAGAGTGAGGTGACTGAGGTCACATACATAAAGAGAACTATTTTGTTCCCATTCTCTTTGGAGTTGTCATAGGGTACCGTTAATTAGATATGGCAACAGTGTACTCAGAATTAGCCACAGCCTTGCGGGTCAGTACGAAATAGAATGAGTATAGTTACCTCTTATAGTTAGGTCCCGGTAGTGTGTCCCAGTCCAGATTAGGTTAGGTCAGGTCAGGTGAGGTCTGACTAATTTCTACTGTATATTTTTTCCTGATTAGGTCCCGGTAGTCTGCCCAGGTTAGGTCCCGGTAGTCTGCCAAGGTTAGGTCCCGGTAGTCTGCCCAGGTAAGGTCCCGGTAGTCTGCCCAGGTTAGGTCCCGGTAGTCTGCCCAGGTTAGGTCCCGGTAGTCTGCCCAGGTTAGGTCCCGGTAGTCTGCCCAGGTTAGGTCCCGGTAGTCTGCCCTGGTTAGGTCCCGGTAGTCTGCCCTGGTTAGGTCCCGGTAGTCTGCCCTGGTTAGGTCCCGGTAGTCTGCCCTGGTTAGGTCCCGGTAGTCTGCCCTGGTTAGGTCCCGGTGGTCATACTAAATCCTTCAAGGAAATATTTTTTTTTCCAGTGAAATCCTGTTGTGGCAACTTGTAAAAATTTACCCAATCCAGAATATTTTTACAAGTTGCCACAACTCGATTTCGAAAATTTTACTGTTACCAGTGTTTATGTTTCAGTATTACAAACAACTTTTCTATAAACCATTTCTTCTGCAAATGGAGGATAACAAGGTTGGGTCACGAAGTATGTCAAGGTTAGGTCACGAAGCATAGCCCCTTCTAGGTAGGTTAGGTAAGGTCAGGTAAGGTCTTTTTAATTCTGTAATATCTCGATGCAGTGGTTAAGGCTGAAGTATGCCGGTTAGGTTCCGGTAGTTTGCCCCGGTTAGGTCCCGGTAGTTTGCCCCAGTTGTGGCAACTTGTAAAAATTTACCAACAATCCAGGTGAACCTCTTATGCATAATTACCATTAAAAAATAGTGGGTAATGATCCTAAAATATACAATATAGTGAACTCTGTACTTCAATAAATTTACCAGTATTATTACAGAATAACTGGATTTTTGGCTAGGCTTGTGCAGTGTTACCACATTAGGTTAGGTCCTGGGAATTTACCCCAGTCACTTTATGATAGTTTACACCAGTTATACCCGGTAGTTTGCCCAGGTTAGGTCCCGGTAGTCTGCTGTGGTCTAGGTTAGGTTAGGTCAGACCCTAATTTCCAGATTATGTTTGTAAAATGGGGCATGTCCTAGAGAAACACCATAGATAAAGTGTCTTAGAAAGGTCCAAAATAGTGGATAATAATCCTAACGTTAATATATACAATATACTGAATCCAGTTCTTCAGTAAATTTACCAATTTACCTTCTATTGTAATGATATATATGTGTGGACAATGATGCTGGAAAGAACATACAAGAGAACAACAATAAGTTATTAAACTAAACTAAATATTTACCTCCTTCCCTTTACGTTACCTCATTATGTAGTGAGTTTACAGCGTTTTGTACTTCATTTTGTTGTGTTTCTTCTTCTTCTGAGTCACTACTAACACGTTTCCTCTTCATAGTACTGGCTTCACTCTTCAAAGAAACACCTAAGTTAGTTACAATGTTAAATGAAAATAATAAATGTTTGTTTGTATGGCCTGGATTGGAGTGTGTTGTTTTGGTCACCCAGCAGCACGTGTCTTCAGTCTCTGTCAGTTTTTAGTTTAGTAGTTCAACCTTTGCAACGGCTCCCTCTTTTATTCTTATTAATTTTTGTATTATGCTTTTTCTATGGTGCTTGAGTTTTTATTCTTTCTTTCTAGAGTTCCACTAGTATATATTTTTTTATATTTTCTATATTTTCTGTAATAATTCGTTCCGTATTTTCTGTAGTTTCGTTCGGACAATAAACTAAAAAATGTTCCAAATTTTCTTTTTCCTGTATGTGTGTCAGTCCACGAAGACAGATACACAGACAACAGATGATATACAAAATCACAAACAAGTTAATTGACATAGGCAAAGACACATATCTACACCCTACAAGTAGGCTATACGATTCACTAGAGGCAGCCACAACTTAAAATACCATACACAATCCTACCAGACAAACACTGATATATTTAGGCACTCATTCTTTCCCAGCAGCATCCAAGTGTGGAATCATCTACCATCTCACGTAGTTAATTATAGCCCCACTCTTGACACGTTTAGAAATAGGATCACCAAAAATTACCTCCCCAATCCTAATCCTCAACCCACAGTCCCAAATCGAATCCACCCTCATCCTATTATACTACCCATGAGCATCCCTCTGTGGGACCTCTTAACTTGAACTTGAAAATTTATGAAGTAATAAGTCAATTATATTCTTCTTGTCCAGTGAACTTGATCATGCACAATCAGGAGGTAGTGCAAAAGGAACATTCTGCAGGAGTGCAAGTCGCTATAGACAAATATTCACTCAAATATTTTATTATTATTTTTAATGTAGGAGGGGTGAGGAAAACCATCATGTTATATTGCATTTATAGGCAAAACAGGTTATTATTATTCGGCCTGTCACATGATGGGTCAGAAGCTGATTTATTAAAGTCATCCAATATGTCGCCAGTTTAGACAGAAAGTAGGTAATTTAACATGTAAGTGGCTAAATGTAATAAAATGTGGCTGAATGACCTCCAGCAGCTGAATATCAGTATTACCAGATGTGTATCGCTAACTTCAGGAGGAAAACTACAATGTCATAAGGAATTCAGTAGCAAATTATATATAAAACAGCTATGGTATTGTAAATTGTCCATCGTTTGCCAAGTGCCCATTTCAATGGAATACGCATTTGTCTATGGGTACTGTAATGTGACTGTCGTAGCCGGTTGCTCATTGTGATTCTCTGACAAGAAAATAACCTTGGATAAAAAAATAAAAAATAAAAAAATCTAAGGGAATAAAGCAGAACACATTTTCTCACCACATTACATATATTTTTACATAAAGAATATACAGTATAATAATAACGTAAAGTACAAAATACAAAACAATGCTGAACACATGACAATGGTTAAAAAAAACCTAAACTTTTGGTAAGATAACAGTATTTTCATTTTTAATTCATAAATAACCAAGTTTCGAGTTGCACGTCATGGTCATCCTACTCGGGAAACTATTATTATTACCATTCGTTTGATAACCTCTAACAATGAGATCATCTTGGATATATTTTATAGGTACAGTCATGAGCACTAAGAAGTATCCAGGTGTGCTTTGAATACCTAGAGACAGTAAATAAATGCACAATAAGATCTCCATTGAAATCACTACATTGGTGGACTGTTCAAAGCTTCAATCAAACCTGTATACTTATTAGTGACTGACCAGATTTTCCAACTGATGACTAGCAAAACCTCAAAAAGGTTGTTTCAGTTGCTGCCAATTAAAAAAGGAAACCATTAAACTGATCAGATTTTAAACATATTAGGTAATTAAGGATATCTTTGCATGATTAAGGAGACTGTCTTGCTGGCAAATTGTAAGGCTTCTGATTCCTCCTCAGTATGCCAGACAACAGACACCCTCAATGGTACTATACTCCATTTATTTATAATAGGGGATCTGTTTCGTTGCACAGTTTGGAGGAATCAAGAGACCTTCCAATTTACCAACAAAAGCATCTCTCCTTAATATTGATTGCTCCCATTTGCTAAACTGGAACCTATGTATGTATGTATGTATAAGAGAACTGCTCCAACCAACCAGGCGCTACCAGTATTGCATTCCTGTTCCAATAATGCTAAATTAAGAACAGAACCGCACTCTTTTATTATACGTTTCATATTCTAGTATTGTATATCATAAAGCTAGTGAATCATACTATCGTGGACAAAAATTTCTCGCCCCCCTCCTGACTGAGAGACTTGACTTGAGCTGGTAACACTGTTGGTCTCACCCCTACTCTCTCTTGCAAGTTCCACGTTACTTGAGAGAGAGAGAGGTGAGATCAACAGTGTTTCCAGCTCAAATCAAGTCTCTCAGTCAGGAGGGGGGCGCGATGTTCATGTCCCCGAAAGTACATACATATACTGTACTGGGCGGCCACAGATCATGTCTACACGTATCAGTTCTATGGTAATGCGAGAACCTCTCAGAGTCATCATCCGTGGTCATATTATCAACTCACAAGCTCTGCACATCAAGAAATAGCTTTACACTACTTCATAACTATAAACAATACTTGTGGAATTGGGGGATTACATGTCTTAAACAATTTACAATATTATGTGTAAAATCAACTAAATCGAGCGTCGTAAACTAAGTCGAATCACTTTGATTTATTTATACAGACAAATACATGTACTGAGGTATGATATTGCCTCCATCATTATAATCAGTTACACAGCATTCACAGCAATACATTAGTACAATCGGCGGCAAAAGTCGTGTCACCTCACTCAGCACGTCTGCAAAGAGTCTGTTATTTTTCGGTTTACAAGCCCGTGAAGCTTATATTTCCATACTGTACTTACTTCATGACTTGGCAGATGTAGCGACAGGACATTTGCCGCCAACTGCATGTACAGTTTATACTCTCTTCTTTCCACAACACATTCTCAGGATACCACTGGAACCTGATACATTTGGTAACATCATTGTTCACACTCACTCACATTGAATATACAGAGAACAATGACCTGACACAATGGTACTGTATAAAGAACCCTGTGATCATGTTTGAGAGTTGGTGGCTTCTGATTCCTCCTGACCATGCCACAAAACAAGATCATTCTATATAGGTGGTGTTTCATGGCAATATTTGAAGGACTCACTACCGTAACCTCCAATTTTCTGACTACATAATGTGGGTCCTTAAGGGAGTAGTATATACTCTTTGTGCATTAGAATGTCTCGATTCCTCCAAAGTAAGCCAGGAAGCAGACCACCTCAAATATACGAGTATAGGATTTTGTTTTGTGACTTAGTTTGGAGAAATCAAGAGCTCTCTAAGTTAGCAACAAGAGAATCTCCCCTTAATGGGTGCTTCCTCAATAAGTACACTCTCCTCTTTTTTTATGCAAGTTTAAATTAAGTGAATTTGAAATAGTGCGTATCATGAAAAAAATTAAATAAATGCAATTTACACGAACTCTTAAAATAACACGAACAAGGAGGCTCAATTTTCAAGTTAAAGTACCATTATTTCTTATGGAAATGTACAATTTGCTTTATGCGAAATTCACTTTATGTGACCCCTTCAGGAACCTAACCTACCATAAAAAAAGAGGAGAGTGTATATCGAATAATACAAGTTAAAAATGTCAGAATTCAGGTGACTATTGTAAAGTTTCCAGCCCTGTCAGCTTCATAAATCTCCTAACCCATGTATAATTAGGGTCTGACCTAGCTGGGTGTGTTATGATACAGTATTTGGGGCAGTATGCAAGAAAACTCATACACAATGTTATGACAATGAATAGTACAGTGGGCGGCAAAAGTCGTGTCGTCTCACTCGGCGCCTTTTGAAGGATAACACAAAGGCTAATCATCAAATAAACACATTCACCGTACAGAATTACAATATCCACGGGAAAAATTAATAGCTCTCTGTGATTATTTAGTTTAAGAGTCTGTGAAGCTTATATTTCTATACTGTACTGTACTTACATTACGACTTGGCTGATTTGGTGACATGACATTTGCCACCTGCTGTACAACGGCTACATAGACACTACTGTACTGTACTTGGAGCTATCACAGTGGTCATTGCCATTGCATATAATACTATGACTTTTCTCACAGAAGGCCCTAACTTGGAAAAAAAAAAAAAAAAAAAACCTGCTATATGGTACAGTATGTAAAATAAAAAGCTTCTTTAAAAAGTATAACCCCTTTCTTGAACACAAAGGTAGCAGAAGCCAGAAGCTAAGGCCCATATACTGTACAAGAAAAGTTATGAGTCAGACAATGATGACTCCACTGATGGTACAGTTATGGTCAAATACTCCTGCAACACACTCGAATGAAACGGTCTTCAAAAATGGTGTGAAACTACAATTGTTGATCTTTGTAATATTGGTTCATTAGATTCACTCTCAAGGCTCACTTTCATTCAACTGTTGCAGGATTTGTGACCATGGCTGTACAAGGAGACATAGGGTGGTATAATTAAGCTACTTCTTTGAGGAATAGTTCTCCGTCACTCAGTTGTTATTATTTTGCAAAGCTAATTTATCAACAAAATATGTTGCCTGTATTTCCTTTATATTCCTTTGCCTCTTTGTTGAAGAGTAAGTTTAATAATACCACCGATACTCATCACTTAACCCTTGACCATTTACAGTATGTGTAAGTCCATAAATTATGAACCACATCACACAAGTGGTTCTGATGAATATGGTACCTCCAGATTTGGCATACAAAGCCCCATTATTTTCTTTGTGGAGGAATATACATTCTTCATGACATACTGTGTGCCAGAGTCCCAAGCCAACATGAATAATTTGTTTCCTGTTGCAGAAAAATATTACTGATACTGTATATCTGTTAAGAAAGCAGTAGAGGACATGGATTTTGGTATAACATTATGCATTATAATGTTGCAAAGCAAAGTACTATTCACAAGCACATGTGCAGTAGGATTTTTATTTTCACATATGCACACGAGATTATGGTCAGGTAATCAACAGTCTTCTCAGGTCTGGAAGAACACATCACAGAATAACTCCCCCCCCCTCCCCCCCCCCCGAGTACCAGTGGAATTTGATCAGTTAAGGGGAGAGTATAATAGACAATTTTGGAGATAATGATTCAACCAAACTATTCCCAGCAACAGGATACCATTATTTTTGTTAATCTGGTCCTGTTTTCTGGCATACTTTGGAGGAATCAAGGCACTCCAATGTACAAAAAGTATACTCTCCCCTTAAATAATATAGAGTAATCTAAAGACAAGGTGAATCAAGGTCCTTATCAACCCTTAGTGTCTGTAGTTGTTTTCCTGCACAGTAGAATAATCTGGAGATGGTCAAAGTACTACAATATATGTACTAATAATTAACACTGGCACTCAAATGGCAAAATGATCTAACACACAGTCCTGTCAGTGTGTGTAATCCAGTAGGTTTAATATTATTTCAGCCAAAGCTGGGAAGACAATTTATCGCCTGACAAGTCAGTTGGTTCCATTCTTGCTAAGATCTCCACACATTTATTGTTTTGTCTAACTATTATCACTAAAATTCAAACTCCGAGTCAAGAGATGTGAACTACATATATTATTTGGAAATAGATAATCACCAATGAATGATATGCTCACAATTCATGTTTCAAAGTTCATATCATAGCTATCAGAGAGGACTGGCAATCGTGTGTGACCTTGGCATAAGTGTGGCCAACTATACAACACTATGTTCTGCACGACAAGTACAGGACAGCTCTTTATACAAGGGAGACAACACCAAGAACATACATTCAGGCAGCTCAACTGGTAATTTGGAACCTTTCATCTTCCTCAGAAAAAATAAAAGAGCCAAATTTAATTGTACTTAACACATACTAAAAAACATTTGCATGCAGTATATGGGATGTGTAGAAAAAGTAGTGGTTTTTATATACATTGGCTTGTTTGCTTGCATTCCTAGTTGTTGTTGATGTTGATGTTCCTCAGGTTATGTGGCAGAGCAGCCCAAGTCCCTGAGGAAGGCAATGGCCTGGATAATGTTTTCCCACTGGGAGAAACTGAAGGGTGTCATGTTGTTGGCTGAGGTTTGTGGGGTATAGATGTATTGACTGGTGTTGAATGAGTAAGTTTCCTGTGAGCCCTTTAATGGCTTGCATTTTGGTAGTGTATCATGTGGAAGAGGAGGGATATAAAGTGTACATTGGCATCTGTAAAGTTGATGGGTTTGTATACCCGGGTGATGAATCCAATGCCAAGGCTGTCCGCTCAGTCCTGCTTAATGATGGTAATATTAAGGATTGAAGGTGTTTTTCATGTTCTGTTGAGTTTATCTCTTGTGTTGTTTATTGAGTTTATGCCATCTATAATATGTTTGTGGTGTAGAGGGAATGGGTATTTTGAGAGGGGTGTGGAGGATGCCTTGAGGGAGAATGAGGAACAGGTCAATTCTGGGTGACAAAAAATTTATGTGCAGTAGATGTGTGTGTTGTGGTGAGGGGTGTGGTACTTCCCCGGGTGACTCAAGCCATTCCTAGTTATTTATATATGGCAGTCTGGCCCCCATGGCTGTTATCCTTGGGTTGGCTGCCTCTAGGAGGTGGTCCCATGCTGGAAGACATTGCCAAGCCAGGACATGCATTGTTTGATAAAAGGCTTATCCTGTATATGCTATTAGACACTGATAACACTCAGACCACTTATATTTATCAAGTACACAAGTTCCATACAGACATAAAGCATATCCATCTGGTATAAAAATGTACTTCTTGGAGAACAAGCTTAAATCAGCATAGCATATTATCCTATGCAATAATATGTATATATATATATGTGTGTGTGTGTACTATACTTCATTACATTTTAATAAATTTATGGGAAAGGAAGAACATAGAACTACTGAGAGGTACTTATAGCATTCAACATGATAGTTCTCAAAAGTAAAAGTAAAAGTAGAAGCTGTCATTACAACACAATATGCCCTCTTAAGCTTTGAATACTTGAGTTCTTGATCTTCCCTCTAAGCTTTGAATACTGTACTTCAGTTCAAGTGTCCCTCCCTCAACACAATACATGCTCTTATACTTTGAACATTTCAGTTCAAAATCCTTCCCTACCACAAGGAGTGCAAGAACTTAACAAGCTATCATCATTGCCCTTACTATGTCTAACTACAACTTAACAAGAGTACAGTATAAAATTAGCACACTACAGCTATCCTTCTTTAAATATTACATACTAGTAAATATCTATCATTTCAGAATATACAGTAAAGAGGAAGTCATCTTCCTACCATTATCATTACATTTGCAGTATTGTAATTGCTGGTAATGAACCTATACATATGTGACTAGGAGTGGTGGAAATTAGTGCTTTCAACTATTGTATAGTCTAGAATTTTTTCTGGCTGATTGATAAATGCCCACAACCAACAATACTGAACACAATACAATAATGCATAATTAATAACTAGCCATATGCTTTAGACATTTGATACTAAGATAGTACAAGAAAACAGACAAATAAAAGAAAATGGGCATATGAACTAAAGAAGAGCACAATAAGGACATGAGTACTGTACATATACACACAATGAGATGGTCAACAAGGTTACATGGGTAGGCAGATATAACAGAGTATGATTCAGCCACAAAGGGAACATAACATAAACAAGGCCAATAATGGGACCAAAGTAATATATGTAAATGGATACATATCATGGAAACATACATATGGGACACTTAAATGACAAAAGAAATCAATGCTCCAAAAATCACAAGAGGAGAGAAATATAAAAGGAGAAGACAGTAAAGGGGATTTACTTTGCATCGGATTCACTGATTTGCATCTCCTAACTTTTATTGGCAAGCTTCAACCAATTTGAATTGACCTCGACATTAATAGTAGTGAGCGTTTAAAGTCAGCCAGGAAAATAAAACAGACTCTGAATGTACTTGGGATCCAAAATAACATTCACAAAAGAAAACCTGTGTAGTGACCTAGTAATAATTCTATAGTTACAGCCCTATGTAGAAAAGTACAAAATGTTTTGACACCAAGAACAAACAGCACCATACATGCAGCACAGGGCCTATCATTTCAAAGCAGCAAGGCTAAGATAAATAATTTATGAGTACAGTAAAGCCCCTCAAACTTGGACACCTCTATCTCGGATATGGTTGGACAAATTCCATAAACCTCAGACATGTTTGAACTTTAGGAAACTATAGGTGCGCAAATCAGACTGGTGTCAATACTATATTTCATATATTACTCATGTATATGCTACTTAAGGCATTCTGTGTTCATTAAGATCTCAATATTAGTTTTAAGGCTGTCCATGCATTAAAATACAGAACTGTTTATGTTATCACTAAATTATTCTTATATCATAAACACGTACATTTTATGGTTATACTTTTATTGCCATGTGACTTGAAGGTGAATAAAAGCACATTTGAAGTTATCATAAATCTATTTGCTATATCCCGGACTCTCCAAACTTCACCAGCCTTCCCCTCATATTGTCCAAGTTAGAGGGGCTTTACTGTATCAAAAAAATCTCTATAACGGTAAATAAAACATCATAGATCATCACTCCAGTGTGATTCTTCCAGCCCAACAAATTCTGTGTTTGTGATGCCATACTATTTGCATAAAGGTAAGGGATAAGGTAAAGTAAAGCAGGGAACATATTCCAAAACAGGACTCAGCCATGGTATTCAATTTCATCTCATGTACTGTACTGTATTATGCTTTTATAAAACGGATGTTTACCGCCACAATAATTTACACATTACTGCTTTTACTTTTGGTCTCTATTTAGAACAAGAAATTATGTACTTTAAACCCAGAGGATGGAAAGATATATTAACATCTAGCATCCCTTAGGTAATCGTAATAATGTATTAAGTCTATCAATAACAGTGATGGTTTTTCTTATACGAACTACGTACATACCAGGCTATGGTTATGGTTATGGCTATGGAAGATGAAGCTTTATGCTGTTTTATCTCAACATACATCAGTATCATCTTTCAAACTGTAATACTTTCAATGGTCTGGAATATCCCACTCCTTCCTTCACTACTTCCTCTCAGGTCTCTAACATACTGTATCATCCTATACCGTACATCTGTCTGCCCTTCTTTGTGCTCTCATTTCAACATACTGCATTGTCCCACTCACTGGTCCACACTACTGTACTGTATTTCCAACCAAGTCGATGTTGTTCCACACATCTAACCTACCTATCTATGAATGCAATTTCTAAGCTTAGAGGGGCTACTGTATAATACCCATTCTATACTGTACAAGTGCAACAGGTATCAACTATAATGTAATACAGATTATGGATTTGTTTGCAATTCAGATCCACTTTCTCTTCGGTTCAGCTGTGAAAAACTATCAGATGCAAATCATAAGTTATAAAAAAAGTAGTCAACGCAGAATTCTTCTGAAATTTTAAACCTAGCTTGATGAGGTTCCAAATCTCCAGGAAGGCTGCCTCTCAGACTTTGGTGTAGACTCACGAGGGCATGAGCACTTTGGCACTGGCCCAGCACATTGCACTATCCTCAACCATCACTTTGCACCAGGTCACCTAAAGTAATGATACAGCTCGATTAACAAGTTTGCCAAAAACTTCATGGCATCTCTTCCTGCCACGACTGTCACTCCTGCAGTAAGTCGGAAGGGGGGATTTAGAAAAATAGGTGGAGTAAGGTGAGGGGATAGCAAAGGTGCTAGTTTTGCAGCAATAACTCCACCACCAATAACAGTAAGGGCTGCCACAAAAGTTTTGGAGAACTTCTGAATTCCACTGAACTGCTAATAATAACTGTCACATATGCTCTCAGGCTTACAGAGGATTTAACTTATGTAAATAAAAATGAAACAGGAGCTAGTTTACACACATGACTCCTTCTTCTGTACACTGTCAGCATTTCTGAGGGCAATACTGTATTCATGTCAATAATAACAAGTGAGAAAAAAGTTACCACAACATGGAATACAATATACAGTATATAATACATAAAATTCATATACATTTTGAGATGTCCTATAAAATGAAGAAAAACATTATGAGGCATGAAGAGCTGCATGTACAAGAACTGGAAACCATTATATATTGAGATGGGAATGAAAACTACACACAATGAAAAATAAAATGGAGGCAGAATTGTTTACTTGTCATGTTAATCCTTGATACAAGTCAATGTTCACCATTTGTACACTAATAATGACACAACTGTAATTTCAAACAATAAATTTAGCATTAAAATATTCATATTACTGCGTGTAACTGAACATTCTACAGTCCAGTGTTTCCCAAACTTTTTTGGCTGCAATCCTGAATCAGGATTTTTGGGGCTTGGTGACCCTCAGGGCAAAATATATTTTCTAAATGTTTTCATTAGCTTTTTTCTTGAAATTGTTACAGAATTTTAATTTAATTTAATAATAACAATACAGAATCTAAAAGTAACACCACAGGCAATCAGAGTGAAACTATTGCTATCAATAAGTTAATTAAAAATTGCCTGTTTTGATATGACTAAGGCAAGTCAATTTTATTCAGCTGTGGAGGAAATAATGGCACTAATATGTTAAATAAAGTAGTTGTGAACACAGTCTCAATTAGGATATATTAAATGTGACTAATTAGCTGCTTTCACTGCCAGTGGTTTCTCCTCAGCTGAATAAAATAACTTGGAGGTGATCATGAGACAGATTAATATATGACACAGCTTTGAAATGGTTGAATTAAGATCATTTATATATACCATACAAGTCATGTCTGTGTCTATTCTCTGGTAAATAAACTAATCTGAAGATATTCAGATTATATTCACAAATAATGACATTGAAACACAATGGATTAATGAAAAGGCATTACTATAAGCAGCTTCCTAATATTTTCTTCCCAATACAGACACTTGCAGATGAGGAGACACCAATTTTGTTACCAACTTGAACCTCATCAACCTTTTAAGGAGGTTTTTCATATGAGGCTTGTGATATAATCAGCAAAATGAAAGGCACCGATTCCTCCAAACTGCCTGCCACAAAAATTATTTATACTAAGGAAATTTGTTATGTGATATAGTTTGAAGGAACCGGTAGCCTATAATATGCCTACATTTGCTCAGGTCCTTAATCTTTTTCTTCTCACCACACTTCAGCAATGGTTTTAAAAATCTGGGACTGGATTCTCCGAGCCTCAATTTTGACAAATACTCTCATGAATTCTATTTGCAGTTCAACACCAACAACAAAGAATTCCCTGACCTGATGCGAAGATGATGTATGTTTTCTTACACTTTTCTACATACTGTAGAATGAGATGTCATTTTGTTGTTGGTGTTGGAGATAAGAGTATGCCAATTATGAGGCTTTATGAATAAGGCCCCTGTTGACTTAGTTTTTTTCTGAAATAGTGCTTGCTGAACACATCATATTTTTTGCAAGTACTGTACAAGAACCTCCGGCACCACCGCCAAGGAATACACTGCAGTCTTCTTGCCTTCACTTGCCTGCAAAAGAAATACTTACTTTAATGAAGAATTAAGATAATGCTCATGAAACCAAGACCAATAATTCCTTTAAAGAACAGTACAGTGTATAATGATTTGCAACTTACCTCTCTCCCTAAGGAGGAAAAAGGTGTGCAATCGGTTTATCAGACTGGATCTAATATACAGGTCAGAAGCCTGGAGCATTACAAAACTCAACATAAATTCAGTAATGATCATAGAGGAATGGAGAGAATAATGTTGGTTATAACACTAAGGTGAAGGAAAAGAGCATCATGGATTATAGACCAGACTGAAGTTATGGCAATAAACCTCCACTGACTCCATCAAGAGGGATCTGAAAACTCATCTTTTCTTGAAAAGTTATGATCTGTAAAGAGGTGTTATGATTGACAGTTACAGACCATAAAATTGGTGGTTCTTTAGTTTTGTTCTCCAAGTTGTGCTACAAAACAGCATTTATAATGAGGGAATTTGCTTCATGAAAAGTATGGAGAACTCGGTAACCTCCAATTTGTTGACTATAACACAGACACTTTAACAACACTGACATACATGTTTATGACCACATACACATAACATGGCATACAGGTACTGTACCTTCTATGTTAACAGGTGTGGAAGTAAGAACAGTTTAAATAATCCAATGAGATGATGAAGAGTGCAGCAAATGTATGATGTGTGTTGTGACAGAGAGCCATACACAAGGAGAGTCAAGGTGTAGGCAATGATGATGACTGGGTACAATGTTTCTGAAGCTATGGTCCTGGTCATCATCACAACACAACCCATGACTTTCCTTGTATGTCAACCCTAATCTGTGACAGGTGATGGTATCTTCAGGTGTTGTGTCCTTGGTGCTGGGCCTGGTGCTCTGTGCAGTCTCCTCTCATCTTTCTGAAATGGTGAAATGAAAATACCTTATCTATTCTTGCCTTACCTTACTGCACCTGCCTCTATCATACTTACAATGCCTTGCCCAACCATGGAGCAGTACACGAGGGGTGATTTAGGCCAACACAAGCATGAGTGACTTATGGTAACAGAGAAGATGATAAATGGTGCCATAAAGATGGTTGAATTATGGTATAACAAAAAATGGTTGACTTATGGTAACAGATGAATGGATGCATTTAGGCGATACAATGAATGTTGGACTCACGGTCATAGTGGAGTTTCCTTCTTGAGCGGGAGTCCATTGGGACGCGCCGGGGATGCCCGTGGTCGCCCACTGAGCCCATTTCTGAGGAGGTGGGCAGCCTTGGCATGGGCGGCCTTCAGGCTGGGGTTGGTGACGATGCCGTTACGTCGGGGACGAGGCTCGGGGGAGCGGGTGCCAAGGATAATGCGCATGTGCTGGTCCTGGGTGAAGGTGAAGCCTGATGACCCGGGGGAACCAGCACCACCAACACCTCCAACACTGCTGCCACCATGACGACCTCCCTGTAACACACACAATATATTACAGTTAGGTTACAGGCTAAGTGACTACTGTACCTACAGACATGTGACACCATGCTAACTGTAGTTGTGAGAGGTGGTAGGGGGTCTCCCAAAATCATTCAACAAAAAATAATTGAGAAAAATCAGGCAGTGTTTGCTAGGAAGAACAATACACTGGTTGTGAAATATCAAGATAAAAAGGAAGTGACTGTACTAACTACAAAATACAATGATGACATAGTAGAAAAGACAAAAACTTACAGTACTTAGGAAATAAAACTGTATTTATAAATGAGCCACTACACATTGAAAAATATAACAAAGAGATGGGAAATGTTGATCTTGCAGACCAGTTACTGGAGCCATATGTAATGCAAAGAAAGAGCTTAGTCTGGTTGTGCACTCTTTTGAATGCTTTTATCTTCTACTGCAATGAGTATCAGTTCTGTGGTAAATTTCTTGTCTTTATCATGGCTGTAAGTAAGCAGTGGTTGCGAAAAAACAATCATTGAGCATTTAATAAGATGCTGAAACAAGCTGAGATGAAAAGCATGAAAAAGTCCATGAAACTGAAAAAAGAAATGGAAGTTGTTCAGGCATGGTTACATCATGAGAAAAAGGGAAGCAAAACCTATGTCGTGTGTGTGTCTCAGTAAAGAAAATAAGAGGAATGACACAGTATTACTGTTCTGGGTTGCCAAGGGAAACCAGGCCTCTGTTCAGTAGATCACTTCAAGGAATGGCATAATGGTTCTGCAGTGGCAGATGAGCCACGGGCAAGCACAAGTTGTGTGCCATCCAAGAAAAAGGACAGAAAGTAATACAACCCCTTGTACAGTTACCAAAAAAGGTATTGCAACAAATCTTGATAGAAATTTAACCATAGTAATATCCATAACTATTTGTAGGGACTATAAGCATATATAACAGAAGGAAATATACATATATCTTTCTGTATTACATACTTATAATCCCTACAAACAACTATGGACATTAATATATTTAATGTTGTATCAATAGTTGTCGCAATACCATTTTTGGCAACTGTACATATGAAAAAATCAACAGAGAAACAACACAGCACAACTGCAGAAATGTAAATACAGTTCTAAAATGTTACAGGTGACCTCATTTTTGTTCATATTTAAGTGCAGTATTTAGTTATTACATGTAATTTCAAAGATTCTTGTATCAGGAAAATCACCAAATAGAATCCGTATAGTGTAGTACATATCAAAGCCTGATGCCACATTGGATCTGGTATGGAGGTGGGGACGTAATTGAGTGGGGGCAGTGCTTGAAGGGGTTAAGGAAAAAGTAAGTATGGAAAGATTTTTCGACTATCACACAATATTTAACCAGTATGTAACACTACAAAATCTACTGTAATGTGATAAACAGAGGTAGAGTGGTATATGTGATAGCAAAACAACAGAATCAATATAACAAAAACAATCATGCTATGTTTCTATGACTAGGAAATTCATAGTTGCTTGACAAAAATAAAGAACCAATACAATGAAACATATTAGAACATATCCAATAAAAATACATTACCTGTGGTGCTGAGGGAGGAGGAGGTGGAATAGCTCGAGGAGGTCGAGGGTGCTGGAGGGGGACAGTATAGTCGTCCTCCAATATGGCCCCCGCCCCCCCAAAATGCCGCCCCCCACCCGGTCCATCACTTAGAGGGGACAAAGGTGGGGAGGCATAGATAGGGGAGGCAGGTTCGTCTAGTGGGGTAAGGGCCGGCTGAGGAGGGGGAGGCTGACGTCTCCCTCGCCCACGCCCACACTGCTGCAACTGCTGAGTGAAACTCATGACGGGTGACATGGCTGAAACAGGAGGAGCTGAGGGGGCTGGTGGGGGCAGTGGGTGTTGGTGGGGCTGCATCAGAGTGTGAGGGTGGGAGTCTCTTGGGGTGGGGGCTCTGGGACCTCCTGATGACCTAGTGGAGGTACTTAAGTTGCCTGAAGACTTGGAGGAGGAATGTTGCCCAAGGGATGCCACCGAACGCCTCTTCTCAAAGGTGGACTCGGGAGACTCAGCAGGGGAAGCAGCCAATCCAGGACACAGCAATGCCGAGCAAGGCTTGGAGTCTGGGGCTGGTCCAGGCCCTATTGCACAGCCTGGAGGAGCTATCCGTCCTACACCACCCTGCTGTTGTTGATGTTTCACTACTACACTCTCTTCCAACATACGAGCAAGGTGAATGTGGCCACCTTTAAGTGCCACCTTTATGGCTGTCCTCCCACAACGATCTGAATGTGCGGGATTGGCACCATACTGTAGGAGGACAGCCACACTCTCCTGATGGCCCTCTTGTGCAGCAATACTGAGAGCTGTGGCCCCCTGGGAGCAGGTATGGTCAACAGTGGCCCCACGCTCCAGCAGGAGAAGGACGACCTGATCATGACCTTGCCAAGCAGCACTCTGCAGGGGAGTACGCTGCTCTCTATCCACTGCATCTACATGAGCACCTCCATCCAACAATAACCCCACCATGGCTGTGTGACCCTGCCATGCTGTCACATGTAGTGGTGTCCGACCCTCCAGGTCAGTACTTTCCACATCAGCATTATTTTCCATTAAAAATTTTGCCATATCAAGCCTGTTTTCTAAAGCAAGAAGGTAAAGAGTTGATCGACCATCTGCATCCTTATAGTGAAGGTCGGCACCACGACACAAGAGGAGATGAACCACATCTTTGTGTCCCTCAAGAGCTGCCACACGCAATGCAGATCGACCATCATGGCTGGTGTGGTCAATGTTGGCACCAGCATCAAGTAATGCAGCCACAACAGCAGCATGACCTTCCTGTGCAGCCAGTACCAGTGCATGCTTCCCATCATTGTCCACTTCATTGACCCTGGCACCTGCCTCAATCAGAGCCTCACAAACCCCACAGTGGCCCTCAAAGGCAGCGTAGTGAAGCGGTGTCCAACCAGCATTATCTCGGTGAGTCTCATCCAGTCCTCGGTCCAGCAACAACCGTACAGTTTCCTGACACGTCAACAAGCAAGTTTACAAAATGAAGTACAATAATTACAGGTAGGTATTAATAAAATGAGTGCATTGCATGGGAAAAGATACACTTGACTGATATTTATGATCTATTCACAAGTATTCTAGGTACAGTATATAAATAACATATAGTACAGTATACAGTACAGTACAGTACAGTGGTGGACATTATACTGTACTGTATATCTAAACTTGATCAGCACATTCTCCTTTTACTTTTTTAAGTTCATGATACCATGAAGGTGTATAATGCTGTCAAAATGGGAGGCTATTAAATATTCTTTGTGCCAAAAAATAGTCCACCTATATTCATGTTATTTGTTTCTAGGCATAACTTATAGAACTTATTGGCCTCCAAGTCATTAAAAGCTTTTTAAGTATCCCCTTACAAACTATAATATGTCCTGCCAAATTTATGGAAGGCACCGAGTATTTCATACATTATGGTACTTACCTATCTCAGTCTTTATACATCTCAAGTGTTTACAGAGCACTTCTATGATTACTTTGTCATTCCTTTGACAAAATGGACCTTGTATAATTTCAATCCAAAATTTGTATCTAACAGCCTTTGTCATACAGTATATACAATTACCTGATACTGGGCCATCCTGGTATGCAAAAAACTTTATGAGCAAAATCATATCACTAGCACATGTTGGTTCCACAGATGCTACAATTGTTATTTAATCTTTCTTCGTACTAAAGTTTGAACACTGTGAAAAGCCACAAATAAATATTAAGACTAAATGTGAGATTCACTCCATCAGTACAGTACACAACTGTTGCATATCCTAACATAATAATAATAATAATATAATAGTACATCTTATCTAATAGTACTGTGTAGAGTGGAGTTACCTGTGATCCTTGTGCAGCTGCAACACTAAGAACAGTACGACCCTCAGCATCAATGTGGTCCACGTAGCATCCCCAGAAGAGAAGACGCTCCACTACGGCTGCGTGTCCCATTGATGCTGCCGCTAAGAGAGGAGTACGGCCAGACCTGTCCACGTGGTCCACATCCCCTTCGTACTCCAGCAGCAACTCACACACTTCACTACAATTAAACACTTCCATCACAACACATCACTATAAATCTTTCAATACACTACACTTTATTACTATTACTATTAATTACGTACCCAAAGTATCTACAAGACAAACAAAAGTAATTGATTTGAGTAACAGAGCTCTCATGGCACAATGTGCTATAATGATTCTCGTTCCAAACTTCACAACTATACAACACTTTTCTCAGCATGGTCTACAATTTGAGTAGCCCTGATCTAGTTAATCATCACACTATCAATGTTACAGTACATAGTATGTCAGAGTACTGTATATGCTAAACTTCAAGGTACCGTACTGTGTAGTTACAACTCTTATTTTTTGATCACCCAAGACTGACAAGAGGAGTGTAAGCATATTATTCTTGTTATGCATTACAATGGTTTTGTTTGTTATATACAGTACAAATAATACAGTACAGTTCTATCAAACATAAATGAAGCTCTCAGTGATCATTTGTAATTAGATAATACTGTAGTTAGATAATATGGTATACAGAAAGAGCAGCTTGAGCTTGTTTAATTCAATATAAATACCTTAGACAGGGTTTTCAACCTGAGGTACACCAAGGGAAACACCCTTCCCCACGGCTCGATAAGCGCTTCAGGAAAATGCAATTACTTACGTATGTCCCTCAAAGGCAGCAACGAGAAGAGGTGTGAGACCATCATGGTCCTGATGGTCAACAGTAGCCCCAAGTTCCAGTAGTGTTGTAACAACACTAGTGTGACCTTCACTGGCTGGGACACACAGTGCTGCTACACTCAATGCAGTTCTCCCATCAACATCTTCATGATTGACATCTGCACCAGCCTCCAGTAGTGACTCTACTATTTCTGAGTGTCCCATGTATGCTGCTGCAATGAGAGGTGTCCGGCCTTCACTGTCTGCTCGATTGACATCAGCTCCATGACGCAGGAGGGCAGCCACTACATCCTCATGGCCACCCCAGGCTGCTGCACGAAGAGCTGTACGACCATCTCCATCAGCAAGGTCCACTTGAGTGCCACCTGCCAGAAGAGCATTGACCACCCCAGTGTGGCCACCCCAAGCAGCTGACCTGAGAGCTGTCCAACCATCTGCATCAGCATGATCAGGGTGGGCTCCAGCAGTCAGAAGAGCAGCAACCACCTCAGCATGACCATGTCGTGCTGCCAAATTTAAGGGTGTCTGTCCAGCACGGTCTTGTAGACCATGATAGGCACCTCTATCCAGCAGGAGGCGTACAAGTGAAGCATCGCCTTGGTGAGCAGCACTGTGTAGGAGGGAACGACCCCCACTATCTACCTGATCTACTGGTCCTCCCCTCAAATATGGATATAGTGGATCCTCTCTATGACGTCGACGCCTACGCTCTCGCCGTCTGCTACTGCTGCCACTGTGTTCACTGCTGTGACGTCCTCCTGTGCTGCTGTGTCGTCCCCCAGTGCTGCTGTGTCGACCTCCGGTGCTCTGGCGGCCACCGGTACTAACACCTTCAGTACTTCGTCCACTGACTGAGTTTCCATTCACAAACTCTCCTGGCAAAGGCACCATTGTCACATACTCCTCATCCTTTTCTTTATCACCATCACAGCTTTTAACACCAACTTCACTTGACTCCACCTCTGCTACATCAACTTCATCACCAGCATCCTCTTCTTTCACATTTTCTTCAACTAGCTGGACATCTCTAACAGCACTAGCCACACCTTCAACATTCTCATCTTCTATGGGTTGTTCTACTCCTTCCTCTTGGGGAACACTTTCACTTTCCTCTAATTTGTTTTCTTCCTCTATTTCATCTTCTTCTTGCTCTAGTTCTTCATATCGAATATCTGTAGCTGGTCCTTCCTCTCCAACATCCTCGGCTTCATCCTCTTCCTCATCTTCTTCGTCTTCCTCTTCATCTTCCTCTTCCTCAGGCTGGTCATCCGTGAGAGCAGCACCCGCCTCCATGAGTATTTTGAGGGCCCGAGGATCTCTGGGGGGTGGGAGGTCATGGCAGAGGTCTAGAGGAACTCCACACACCACCATCCATAATGACAGGTGGTACTGCTGTAGAGGTGAGTCCATCCGCATTCGAGAAAGATGGAGAGCCAACTGATGGATGTGGGTGACATTGAGAGAGGGAGCATCAAGTGAGAGGTGCATGGCTAGCATTGCATGACCATCAGCCACATCTACCAAATACTTCTGTGTGCAGTGCTTCACATCCAATAACCACTCTGCAAAGCTGTGGTGGAAGAGAAGGACACGCTGATCTTGTTCAGTCGCTAGAACACGAGTCAAAAGTGACCATCTTTTGCTCCAATCCTCATCAGTAAGTGTTGGTTGCCGGGTCTCTACTGCTTGACGAAGTTCCTTCTGTGTGAGAGGAGCTCGAGCAGCCAAAATCACAGCCAGGAGAGGAGCCACACGCTGGAAGTGCCTGCGAGGGTAGAGACGCTGACATAGCCACAGGTAAAGACCATTCAGTGTTCCGGGAATATGTCGGATCTCCCGTAGTGTTACCCAGCCCTCAGCAACACCATCCAGAACACGTTCAAGATATAGAAAACACCCATTGCTCTTGATATGAAGCTGGTTAAGCATTTCAGCAGTTTCTCTGGACAAATGGTGGCGTAGGGCTGGCTCCCGGTCCAAGCGGCATAGTATATACTGCTGAACATCCCTCACCACATGGCCACGACGAAGGTCATCCAAGGCCACTTTGCGAAACCCAGCAAACTGCCTGATGATGGTACGAGAGGTGCGGCGTGCAGTGACGATGAGGAGAAGCCACTGTGGCAGTAGATGGTGATGTGTGGCCAGCAGCTCAGCGATGGTACGAGAAGGACCTTTATTGCCGGTCTCTATACCCACACCTGGAGTTGATGTCACAGAGGCCTGTAGATCCATTTCATCTATACTGTCTACAACCAGGAGCAATGTGCGGTCTGGTGGGTCTAGCTCCAGCAGGGGGAAAATTACAGCACGACGGAAGGCCTCATCTGGGTTGGCATGGAGGGCACGTGGTTCCAGTGCTGCCTGCACCTCCGCCGCTTCCATCTTGAGATCATAGCCAGACAGTAAAGGCGACACTTCCAGCTGCCCCACCAAGGACTGCACAAAGCAGCCAACACTGAGTGAGGCGGCCAGGTGGGCATGGCACATGTGTTGGGCCAGGAGCCGAGCATGGAGAGCAGTGGCGTGGCGTCCATGAGTAGTAGAGGGCGTCACAAGCTCAGTACAGAGGGCAGTCTTGCCGGTGCCAGGGCCGCCCACCAGTAGCGCTCCACACGTCTTGGCTGCAGGCCGCTGCTCCAGGCAAGCCCACAGCTTGGCCCATGCCCATTCCCGGCAGAGGAATCGCCGTCCCGGTACGACGCCATCAGCAGCCATGGCAGGGGTGGGTGGAGGGCAGGCGAAGGCGGGGGACGGGGGTCAGGGGACGTCCTGGGGGAAGCTCATCTCGCCCCGCCAACCACCACCACCGCCGGCCCATCACCTGTAACAACAAAGGTGGTAAAGATATACAAACAAAATTACAATGCAGCAAAAGTGTATAAAAGCATTTATAAAAATTATATGTACAGTAAGGCAAAGATATGCCTCACTGCCCATCAACTACAGTACACTCAATTTCAGGATATTTACACATGGAGTATATCATATATATTGTTATTAACATCACTCCATTCAAAATACCCTTTGTCAGTGGGAATTGTTAACAAGTTCAAATGCATAGTGAGGAGAATAAACAGTCACAAAATATCTCAATCTGAAGGGGTAACAACAAAGGGGTAAAGTGAACGTAAGTGAAGGGAGGTTTCAAATGTGATATAGTATTTTTGACTCAATTTAAACCACACATTAAGGAGGTTAAGATTCTGTAAGCGAATTAGCCTACAAGCTATGAATGATTACAAACCAAATCAAGAAACAAGTGTGGTAGTCTATGTAAGGTTTAGTCTTTTTCTTGACACAGTTCAGGGGAAACCACAGTCTCTAATTCACCAGCAACATTCTCATTCTCTCTCTCTCTCTCTCTCTCTCTCTCTCTCTCTCTCTCTCTCTCTCTCTCTCTCTCTCTCTCTCTGAACTCCTTTATTATGGTGAAGTTTGGCAGAGATTTCCTGGGACACCTACGATGATAAAGCCAACAAAAATGTTCAGACAGGAGCAAAAGTTGGATGATATATCCGGCTGCCAGCATTTACGTTGTGAAGTTAAAGCAAAGAAAAAACTGTTTACTTAACTTCCTGCTTCTGTAAAGTTGTTATTTACCAGTATAGCCTCCTGCTCGTTAACCTAACGCACATTTTATTGACTGTAATTCCGAGTCTAATTTTTTGTTTACCTAATCATACTGTTAGTAAAGTTAGAAGGAGTGTGTCACCTGCGTCAGTGTGACAACGTTCCTTGAATGAGTGGAATTGAAAGTTACAGGACGAGATGCTTGGCCGAGTTTTTGGTCCAGTTGGGAGTGCTCTTGTCCAAAGTTAAATTACGATTCATAAAACGAGCATTAGTTCTGATTTACGGAATGGCAGGAGGTGCCACGAAAATTAAGTCACTGAGTGGAGTTTATTGTTGATGGTGACGGCAGCAGGGGGCGGCGGAGATGGCGGCGGCGACAGGTGTACAGGAGGGGGAGGAGGAGGAGGGGGTGTAGGGTCTAATATACTGCTGGAGTTTACGACCATCATACACCTCGTCTGCATCTTGAAGGGGTCGATTTCACCGTGCTGATGGACCCTTTAAACCACGGGGATGTAAATTATACACTTTTTTGGGAACTCAACTGATTTGTTTGATTCACGAATTCATGTGACAGTTAATGTAGGCTATACAACGACCAAAATACCAGGTGAGTGCCCCAGTACTGTACCGGTCATCGTCATATCTGTGGTGGTGAAGGGAGGGGGGGGGGTATTGATTATAATCCCAACTATGTGACAAAACAGATCTCCTCGCATATCCTACTGACCCCGTAGGGGGTTATTGTCTTGCAGTGATGTGAGCAATACTTTCAGGATTTTTGGCGCCCCTTCGGCCCCAGCCACTCTCTTTCAGTTCATCAACTGTCCCTCTTTTCCTTTTATTTTTTTCCTGCTTGATGTCACACCCTCTATCACCTTTCTTTGGCGCTATATGACCTCGCTGTTGCGGCGCCTAATATCAATCAATCACTCCTCGCATACTGAGGTGTCAATCTGTTTCCGGTCATAGGAATCTGTAGTCTTTTCTAATATACAGACAACGCCCTTAACCACCCGTAACTAAGCTACCCTTGACCTTTCTATGCACGGGGTCGACATGAGGTAGAATTAACCATGGCGTGACAGATACTGCCTCAAGGTGCAACTAAGAATATGGCGGATACATTATTGGCTGCAGCTGCATGGGGAGCGCTGCGCCCCCACCTTGCCAAGTGACGCATCATATACTGGGAATAATATTGTCTAAGTGAAGAGACAACAAAAAATTGACTGATCTAGCTCCATTTATTACAGGAAGCCATTGTATAAGCAACTGAACCGATATGAGTGGGTAGCCTACTTATACTGAGTAGGCTATGCATGTACAGTATAGCCTACTCAAGTTACTGAGCGGTAGAGAGGTGTTGGCATGTGTGTGTCAAGTAGGCTATGTAAGTATGGGTAGGCTATGTATACTGGGTGATTAACGCTTCAGTCATGGGATTCATTTCACATGCGTAACTAAATCTGGAGTGATAAACCCGAGACAGTTATAATGTCTGGAGAAGAATGCTAATGAGCCACTGAACAATCATTAGTGTTTGTTTGTGTATAGAAGTGATGATGATGATGATGAGGGGGCCGTGGCTGGTGTTGGCATGTGTTGTGCTGTCCTTGGCACTGTAATACTTTGGCTATAGTCCTCCTGTTGTCAGTACAGTCACGAGCACTAATAAGTTTGGAACAGTACAATTCACCAACGAAGTCATTCCAATTTATTTTACTGTCTCTAGGTAGGATATTCGAAGCACACCTGAATATTTATTAGGGCTCGTGACTGTACCTACATACATGCCTTGCCCAACAACACCAATCATCCTTGACAACTGTTTAATCATAAAGTCTTACCGCACCTTGAACACCTTTCAAAGTCAAGTAAACGACAGCTCTACTGGAAACAAAGAGTTGATTGATTAACCCTCGGGGCGATGGGAATTTCCTGGCACAGATTAAATCGCTTGGTGATAGCCTAGTCTAGTTCAACCACCGTATATAGCCTATACTTTTTAAAACTTGAGCCAATGTTTATGGGTAAACTGGAATAGCCTACATTTTTTGCCTCTGGTCGCTAAGAGTTTCCCTTCGACAAAAAAACTTGCAGTTAAGTTAAACAAAAACATTAAAGTCGTCGGTCATTGTTTATGAATTAAGGGGATATTGGCTACAGTGTTGGTAAATCTTGAACAATTGATTCTTCCAAACCATTCCAAGCAACCGGCCACCATTACTTTGGTTCATCAAGCCCTGTTTACTGGCATACTTTGGAGGAATCAAGGCGCTCTAATGTACCGTACCAAAAGTGTATTACCCTCTTAAGTTGGAATGTGACCAGACAGTGCACCAACGAAGGTCATAATGTCACCGGAAAAATATAATATGAGAAGATAAACACAAGATATAAACTGACGTCAGCCAACAAAGGCGGCAAGGAAGTGGTGGATGTCAGACTAGAAATAACAGTCTTACGTCACGTACATATAACTTAACAAGGAGACACCATGCACTTTAATGTGTGTGTATGTATGTATGTATGTCAAAATCTTATAAATCCAGCGGCACTATTGTATTATTAGTAAACATTATTGTCATTGTCATCATCATCATCATTCATATTCCCCTTATAATGAGTATAATATTACGTAAGATATACTACACAGGGTACAATACATAATATCTTGAGCATCTATAGTACACATACTCCATCTACTTTCATTATTTCAGTTTAGCTAACAACAAATTATATTAGTCCTACTCACGCGATGGAAGACCCCAAGTAGCAACAAGCTAGCGACTGATAGCATCAACGAAACCACAGGCCAAATTTTCAATGTCACATACATAACTTTTCTGACTGTGTACAGTTGCCAAAAATGTTATTGCGACAACTATTGATACAACATTAAATATATTAATGTCCATAGTTGTTTGTAGGGATTATAAGTATATATTACAGAAGGATATGTATATTTCCTTCTGTTATACATGCTTATAGTCCCTACAAATAGTTGTGGATATTACTAGGGTTAAAGTCCTATCAAGATTTGTCGCAATACCTTTTTTGGCAACTGTACATACGAGTCAAATAAAAGGATAGATGAGGACAGGATAACATTGAGGAACAGGATGGACCTACTGTATGCTGGCCACACACCGGAGAGTAGCCTAGCCTATTATAGAAGAATAAATAGCCTATTGAAGGACAAAATGACAAGTGGAGAAAAGAAGGGATGGGTCTTTTATACATTAGGCTCTGATGAGAAGAAATGGTAGCCTAGTCATAATGATAGGGGAAAGAATGGTGGGATAAGATGATAAGGTCTGAGCACAGGATAAGATAGGATGGAGAGTGAGACAGGAATAGCACACGTAGTTTTAAAACGCTCTGTAAACCCTCCAAATAATCCAGGCCACAAAACGCTTCAGTGTTTCGAATAGAGAATCAGTTGCCTGGAGTAGTTTAGAAGGTTCATAGAGCTCCAGTAAGGGCCCTCAAATGTTTTAAAACTACGGGTGTGAGAACAAGATAAGATAGGATGGAGTTTGGAGAGTGAGATAGGAATAGGAGCAATATAGGACTACATGGGGGTCAGCTGAGGACAGATAACTCTACTACGCTACATGCCATGACCTTACAGATAACTCTACTACGCTACATGCCATGACCTTTAAACTGATGCTGAAAAATATGGCCTGTCTAGGAACTTTATGATCAGATTCTATAGCTGTGTGTGTGTGTGTGTGTGTGTGTGTGTGTAACAGTTCTCGTGTGTATCGGATTCCATAGCTGTAATAATAATAATAATAATAATAAACGGTTTATTTCACATAGTGCAGCCCTGGAGCTGAAAATATACATGGGTGAGACAATGTTAAAAAAAAAAGTGGTAATGTGTGTTAGACATACATATACATATACATAAAATTCTACAGGTACATATGGGAATAATTATTTGTTGTTAATGATATTAACAATAGCAGGTATTGCGCTGTTCTTGTACCTGTCTGTTCTTGACCTTATGGGTTTTAGTTTGTTGTAGCGACGGGTGGGCCTTGATGGAGGGGGGAGGGCCGGGGGTAGGAACAGGCGATGGCGAGGTTGTGACAATAACCTCTCACCAAACTTGGTCAGGTCACGGCGGTACTTTTCCTTTAGTGAGGGAAGGTTTAGGGAGATTAGAGCCTGTTGATAGCTGGTATAGGCTGGTCCCAAGATAATCCGGCATGCTCTTTTTTGCACACGTTCCAGCCGGCTGTGTGTGTGTGTGTGTGTGTGTGTGTGTGTGTGTGTATGATAAGATATCATAGCTGTGTGTGTGTGTGTGTGTGTGTGTGTGTGTGTAACAGTTCTCGTGTATCGGATTCCATAGCTGTGTGTGTGTGTGTGTGTGTGTGTGTGTGTGTGTGTGTGTGTGTGTGTGTGTGTATGATAAGATATCATAGCTGTGTGTGTGTGTGTAAACAGCAGGGTAATGGAAGTAAACAAATTTGCAACAGGATTACCAAATGACACAGATTAAAATAAAAAATGGAATGTGTCGCCTGCGTTTTATTCCAGAGACAGAAATAAATAGATCCCCCCTTCCCTCCCTCCCTCTCTCTCCCCCAATTCCTCCGTGACCTCTTCCTGGGAATATTAAAGGAAACAGATTCCTCCAAACCAACCAACCAGATCATGAACGGGAACTAGTGAATAAGGAAGAAGGGTGTGTGTGTGTGTGTGTGTGTGTGTGTGTGTGTGTGTGTGTGTGTGTGTGTGTGTGTGTGTGTGTGTGTGTGTTTGATTCCTGGCGCGGCTTACTTTCATTAAGGGGGTGCGGGAATAGGGGGACAGGCTTGGGGGGGGGGTAGGGGTTTTTGGTGGGTGCGGGAATAGGGGGACAGACTTGGGGGGGTTAGGGGAGGTGCGGGAATAGGGGACAGGCTTTCTACCCCCCCCAAGCCTGTCCCCCCCCCCCAAGCCTGTCCCCTACTCCCACACCCCCTTTATCCTGTAATTACCGGTACTTTTTTTTTTTTTTAGTTATAATTTCTTTTCCTTACATCATTGTATTTTCGTGTATATAAGTTTAAGGAGAGAGTATACTTTTGGTACATTGGAGTGCATTTATTCCTTCAAAGTATGCCAGGAAATAGGCCCAGATTAACAAAAATAATAGTGTTCTGTTGCTTGTAATAGTTTGGAGGATTCAGTTGCTCCAGATTTACCAATAGCAAACTCTACCCTTAATTTGAAGTTTATTTTTTAGTTGTATAATGATAATTGTGAAATGTTGTTACGAATATTTTTGTCTGTGGTCAATAAACTACTGTATGTATGTATGTATTTATGTATGTATGTATATATGTATGTATATATGTATGTATATGTGTATGTATGTATGTATGTACAGAACGAACACTTCCCAAACATGATATGGTGGAAAAATACATGACAGGCTTCCGTGAAAATCCAATTCTGATTAATGATAAATGATTGAAATGAACTATAGGTACAGGAATTAAGACCTATATAGCACTGGCGCCACTATTAATATTGGTGGTGGACAGACAAGGATGGATGGGAACTGTTGTGTTGTATATATATTTCACTGTGAGAGACGGGAAATATGCCACGGAATTTACTTAAAAAAAATAAAAAAATAAAAAATAAAGTGGAGTTTTCAAGATGATAAATTTTGGAGTGTATGTGGATCAGCCTTTGGATGATGTGTGTGTGTGTGTGTGTGTGTGTGTGTGTGTGTGTGTGTGTGTGTGTGTGTGTGTGTGTGTGTGTGTGTAGTTCGGAAGTACGGTATATCAATATTTGAGTTATACTTTACGAATGAAATCTCTCTTACACACATACACACACACACACACACATACATTCTCTCTTACACACACATACACACATACACACACACACACACATACACTCTCTCTTACACACACATACACACACACAAACACACACACATACATACACTCTCTCTTACACACACACACACACACACTCTCTCTTACACACACACACACACACACACACACACACACACACACACACACACACACACACACACACACACGACCTACAAAGACCATCCATTTAAATCTGCATGACAATTTTACCTGCTGTGGAGAAATTGGAGCACCTGTAGCCCTCCAACCTCTTGTCATAAAACACATCACTGCAGTCTTATAGGGAGAGATTCTGCTGTTTCCTGGCCCACCCCTTAATTAAACAAGGAGCTAATACAAGAGCAAATCATTTCCTCCATTCTCCAATCCATCTATCTATCTGGAGCAAATGATTCCTCCAAACTATTCCGAGCAACAGGTCATGCATGCACCTTTATTTTGGTTCATCTCACTGGTCTTGTTTCCTGGCATACTTTGGAGGAATCAAGGGGCTCCAAGTCACCTCAAATAAATTAATAATAAAATATAATCCCCCCCTCCATTAATTAAGGGGGAGTGGGAATATGGGGACGGGCTTTCTACCCACCCCAAGCCTGTTCCCCTATTCCCGCACCTCCCCCCCCCCAGTTCCCCCCTAGCCTGTCCCCTACTCCCACACCCCCACCAAGCATAGGAAGGAAGGAGTAGGTTTGGGTGAAGGAAGGAAGGAAGGAAGGAAGGAAGGAAGGAAGGAAGGAAGGAAGGAAGGAAGGATTCTGCTTATCAATCAAAGAGCAGCCTTATCTTCAGACGCAGTAGTGTGTGTGTGTGTGTGTGTGTGTGTGTGTGTGTGTGTGTGTGTGTGTGTGTGTGTGTGTGTGTGTGTGTGTGTGTGTGTGTGTGTGTGTGTGTGTGGTGCCGCCGCTGTGACACTGATAAGGAGTAAAGGTCAAGAGGGACCCACCCATTCCTTCAAACTCCATAATAGGCCAGGAAACAGACTGCTTGCCTTTCTATGTATACAATTCCTTCACGTTTAATTCCTTCAAGCATCTCTCTTCTCCCTCCTTCAGTGGCTGCTAATAGTGTATATAAAAGTGTATATAAAAGTGTATATAAAAGCTCATAAAGGGATATCTTAATTTGTATACTGATAATATGTATTCATTAGTAACGAGTGAAAAAAACAAACAACTGAAGGTGACTGAACACACATACAGTATTTAACTATTATAGTCTGAGAAGGGTGTTTTTATTTTCCTTGACTACGGTACACATTCCGACACATTTACTGATAAGCTTTTCAACTGATAAGACATGTGGACTGGTGGTGGTGCAGATAATAATAATAATAGTAATACCCACAGTTTTCACACACGCTGACTCCACCCACACCGTCTCCTTAACCCACATCCACACTGTCTCCACCCACACCCACACTGTCTCCATCCACACCCACACTGTCTCCATCCACACCCACTCTGTCTCCACCCACATCTACAGTATACCCACAGTTTCCACCCACGCTGACTCCACCCACACCCACACTGTCTCCTTAACCCACACCCACACTGTCTCCATCCACACCTACACTGTCTCCACCCACACCCACACTGTCTCCATCCACACCCACTCTGTCTCCACCCACACCCACACTGTCTCCACCCACACCCACTCTGTCTCCATCCATACCCACACTGTCTCCACCCACACCCACACTGTCTTCAATAAAAAAAAATGTGAGAGGAAGCCAGTCTGTGTTTCTGAATTTAGGATGTGACAAAAAGTGAGGGAGGTGTGAGACATATAGGGAGGGAAAGGAAAGGGTAGGTAGGAGCTATGGGATCGGGTGGTGAGGAGGAGAGATGAGACTATGAGAGGGTCAGAATGAAATGAAAGGATACATGAAAGAAGAGAAAGTGTACTACGAGGAGAGGGATGAATGAAGGAAAGTGGAATGAGGGAGGAAGGAATGAGGGAGGGTGGAATGAGGGAGGGTGGAATGAGGGAGGGTGGAATGAGGGAGGATGGAATGAGGGAGGGAGGGTGGAATGCGGGGTGTTGGGATGGCATGCAGGAATGAGGGAGGTGTGAGATAGGAAGGAAGGGAGGAAGGAATGAGGGATGGAGGGAGAGTGACAGTACAGGGGGATGGAGGGAGGGTGACAGTAGAGGGGAATGGAGGGAGGGTGACAGTAGAGGGGAAGGGAGAGAAGTGTGTGCTCTATCATCCACGTTGGTTTATTTACATTTAGGATAAGCGATCATTGCCTTCATCAATCCCAATACACTACATAATCTAAACTTTCTCAGCATATTTTCTGCTAGGTCCGGGACACACAATTCAACACTGAAAAGGGCGGCCAGAAACTGTATGGTAAGAAATCTTTTGTCTACAACTGTGGGTTTTCTTCGCCTTCACGTCCCAGCTACAGCGGCGCTACTGCGTGACAAGTGCGTGTGGTCCCTGCCTGGCCACCACAAAACGCCCATGTGTCCCAGGCCATAGGGTTAAATTCTGTACACACACGTTTTCAGGGCTTGACTCGACGCTGTAAACTGGGGGTCAATAACTCTGTACTCCTGATCCTTGGAAGAAATTCGGGAGTATGGGGATGTGAAGTTGGCGGAAAATCATGTGTGTGTACAGCCACAATCAAATAACCACCAACACTTTCCTTTCATCGTGCAAATAAATTAGTATCATATCAAAATATAATCATACAACAACACCTTACGCCAACTCAACCCCCTGAATTATTATTATTATTGAGGTGCTGTAAAACAAATACACGTGTTGGTCTTTCTTACCAATATATTATTTACTACGATGGAAGGATAGTGTCTGTGGTTATTTTACTGTGGTTGGTTGTACGTACCTTCATAACACAGTAAACAACAACAACAACACATGCAGGTAGTAACGTCCAAATAACTAAATAAATAATGGTTATAATTCATGGACTATACACGTACACAATTGAAACTGTCCTTGCACCTTTATTCCGGTTGATATTAAAGGTACACACACATCAACTAGGCTGAAAAAAGTCGGACCAAAAAGTAGTGTGTGTGTGTGTTTTGTGTGTGTGTGTGTGTGTGTGTGTGTGTGTGTGTTTTGTGTGTGTGTGTGTGTGTGTGTGTGTGTTTTGTGTGTGTGTGTGTTCGTCCCTAACCTCGTAAATATTCCAACAGATGAGTCGCAGCAACAGGGATACGACTACACGATTCAGACCGGATGGTGTGGTGGTGAGTTGTTTGGGGAAGAAGGGAAGGAGGTGTGGTTGTGTGGTGTGGTTGTGGAAGGAGGTGTGGTTGTGGAAGGAGGTGTGGTGGTTGTGGAGGATATGTGGTTTTGTTGATGTGGTTGTGGTGGAGGTGGTTGTGGTTGTTGTGGAGGAGGTGTGGTGGTTGTGGAGGTGTGGTAGTGTGGTTTGCAGGTGGTGGGTGAATGGTTTGGGAGTGGACGGTGCAGAAACTACATCAAGGGGTCGTACGTACGAACACAAGCAAATAACCATCGACACTTTCCCTTCATGTTGCAAATAAATCAGTATCGTATCAATATATAATAATACAATACTTTATGACAACTCAACCCCCTCAATTATTATTATTATTATGAGATGCTGCATAATCATACACGTGTTGTTCTTTATTACCAAGATATTTACAGATGGAAGGAAAGTGTATAGGTGGATATTTGATTGTGGCTAGAGTGTTGGTAAATCGGGAACAACTGATTTCACCAAACTAAATATACCAAACAAATACCAGAGAAATGTAGTGTACAAATAGAAGGTCGGTTGGACATGTAAAACCCATCACAAAATAAGGTCAAGGACGAATGAACGCGACGCCTAGACTGATAACCGTACAGATACACAAACTCCCACGCAGAATTTAGATGACACACACACACACACACGCGCACACACACACACGCATAACCTGATACCTCCTGACAAACCCACGCAGAATTCAGATTACACACACACACACACTGATACAAACTCCCAAACAGAATTCAGATTACACACAGACACACACACACACACACACACAGTGATACAAACTCCCACACAGAATTCAGATTACACACACACATACTGATACAAACTCACACGCAGAATTCAACACACACACACACACACACACACACACACACAGTGATACAAACTCCAACACAGAATTCAGATTACACACACACACACACACATACTGATACAAACTCACACGCAGAATTCAACAACACACACACACACACACACACACACACACAGTGATACAAACACCCACACAGAATTCAGATTACACACACACACACACACATATATCACCTTTCCATCACACACACACACACACACACAGTGATACAAACACCCACACAGAATTCAGATTACACATATATCACCTTTCCATCACACACACACACACACACACATCATTCCTCCAGCACTTCCCTCTCTCTCTCTCTCTCTCTCTCTCTCTCTCTCTCTCTCTCTCTCTCTCTCTCTCTCTCTGTGTGTGTGTGTGTTTGTGGCATTATTTTGTGACCCTGCAACCCGAGACCCTGACAAGTGGAATGCCTGGCTGGGTGGCTGGGGTGGGTTGGGTTGGGTTGGGTTGGTTGGTGGGTGCCTGGGGTGGTACTTATAAAGAATTTAAGATTTTATCATAAACTTCGTCATAGTTAAGATGAAGACATAACTTTTATGTCCTAAGCACTAAGTCTTCGTCCTAATGCGAGACTTAGCTGGGTGAGAATCATAGACGATTGAAACAGTTATCTGCTAAATTCATAGACGATTGAAACAGTTATCTGCTAAATGTAGTAAGATTTTTTTTGTAATATTGTTATAATTTAAGGAAATAAAGAAAGAAAAATAGTGAAAATAAATTTTAAAATAATGAAGCGCATATTAAAATACTTTTTTTTATATGCAATGCATAGAATAATGCAAAAACATTGTGTGTAACTAAAATTTATGGACAAGACATACCGATTCTACATTCTACCGCCCGAGGCCTAATCGTTTTCGGACCAAAGATGCCTTATTTATTTCATCTTAATAAGCTTTATTATTATAGCAATATTTATGTGATGTTCTATAACGTACATTGAATCATATTTTCAATGCAGAGGGATAATACCAGGCCTGTATAATAAGAAAATCCGTGAAATATAGGGAAATTCTAAGACTAATAGCCTAGTACTGTTTTCGGACCAAAGAGGCCTTATTTATTTCATCTTAATGAATTTTGTCATGATTGCAATATTTATGTGATGTTCTATAAGATACATTGAATCATATTTTCAATGCAGAAGGATAATACCAGGCCTGTATCAGAAGAAAATCCGTGAAATGTAGGAAAATGCTATGACTTGCAGGTAACATGTCGGGAGTTTACCAAACCTCCAAACGATATGAATCATATTTCGTCGAATATTATTTATTGGGGCCTGGTATTATCATTCTGCATTGAAAATATGATTCAATGTACGTTATAGAACATCACATAAATATTACAATCATGACAAAATTCATTAAGATGAAATAAATAAGGTCTCTTTGGTCCGAAAACAATATTAGGCTCATCAGTCCCTTTCCCTACATTTCACGGCCTGGTATTATCCCTCTAATATTCTTGGCCTATTTCTATATATAATTTGATTACCTCTGTACTCGGTCACTCGGTGTACTACTTTGTTTATACCTTGGTGAGGAGTGGCAGAGACTAATTTCATAATTTATATGGAATCCACACACTATCGGTTGCTTATGACAAAATCATAAGCCACTAGGATACCCCCGGACCCAGTTTTAGCTAAGACGAGAGTTGTGACGAGACATAAGGATTTATGACTAATTCTTAGGGATTTAGGACTTTTATCCGCCATCTTGAGGCTTAGGACAGAATCATAGCGCTAAGACGAAGACTTAGTGCTTTATAAGTACCAGCCCTGGCCCCCTTGACCTGTCTCCTGGACGACAGTTTATTTACCCCAAGAGAGGGTTGTCATAAGGGAGGTGAAGTAGGGTGGGGTGGGGTCAGGTCAGGTCAGGTCAGGTCAGGTCAGGTTAGGTTCAGATTAGGTCTGGTCAAGTTGGGTTGGTTTCGTTCTGGTCAGGTCAGGTTAGTTTAGGTTAGGTCTATAGTCAAGTTTGGTCTGGTCAGGTCAAGTTAGGTTAGGTTTGCTCAGGTCAAGTCAGGTTAGATAAGATTAGGTTCAGTTAGTTTAGTGACGTCAGTTCATAGTTTGGTGATGTTAGATGGGATAATTTTTGTGTTGTGAACTGGAGGGTTAGTACTTAAATCCTCCCAACTATCGTATATATATGCCAAGGAAACGCCTGGACAGATCAATTCAACTTGCATAGGTTTCCATTTCGTTTCATAGTGTGTAGGAATCAGTCGACCTCCAATTCATGTACAGTTGACAAAAAAGGTATTGCGACAACTCTTGATAGAACTTTAACCCGAATAATATCCACAACTATTTGTAGGGACTATAAGCATGTATAGCAGAAGGAAATAATATATTCTTCTGCAATACATACTTATAATCCCGACAAACAACTATGGACATTAATATATTTAATGTTGTATCAATAGTTGTCGCAATACCTTTTTTGGCAACTGTACATTAGATCAGGATATACAGTAGTGTGTCCTTTATTTTCCACGAAACTTCATTAAAATATTCCCTTTAATTAAAAGATCCTGTGATTACTTTTTGGATCTCGTCAGTTAGGTGAGCGTTCTTTTAGGTTATGTTGTTATTCAGGTTTATTTATGTTTTATTTTTTATATTATAATAATTTGGTGTTGGTAAATTTGGAGATGCCGAATCTTCCAAATTATTCCAAGCAACGGGACACCATTAAGGGGGTACGGGAGTAGGGGACAGGCTTAGGGAGATATTTGGGGGGTGCGGGAGTTGGGGACAGGCTTAGGGGGAGATTTGGGGGGTGCGGGAGTAGGGGACAGGCTTGGGGTGGGTACAAAGCCTGTCCCCTATTTCCGCACCCCCCAAAGACTGTCCCCTTATTCCCGCACCCCCTTAAATTCATTCATCTAGTCCTGTTTCCTGGTAGATATTTTGGAGGAATTATGACACTTTATGACACTTTACTGTACACTTTACTGTACACTTTATGTCACTTTTATGACACTTTACTGTACCACCAAACGTGTATTTATTACCCGCTGAAGGTGGTTATATATTATTATTATAATGAAGGTAAATTAGACGCAAATGACCATACCAAACTACTTAAATTATTGAAAGAGAAGATTTTTTTTTATTCGTATAATCAATTTTGCCTGAAATAATGCACTGGCTCTCTCTAAACTCACCTTTTAGTATGATGCAAACACACACACACAGAAAATAAATAAATATAAAATACATAAATAAATAAATAAATACTTCTCTTTTACTACAGCTTACAACAATGGGAAGTACAATACTCAAAGATTAAAATCACTGATGATGTTTGTTGTTATCAGTGGGAAGGAAACCAGCGTATTTCCCCTCGTCAGGTAGAAAACAAGAACATGAAGGAAAACCCTTCAAAAGCTCCGGCTCTTAATGATTCAAGTGAAATAATAAAATATCCATATGTAAAGGTCTCAAAAATATTAATTATGTTTTATCTGGATTTTCGTATTCATATGGTTATATTGAAATTTTGAAAATGAACCCTTTTTATTGATGGTGAACTTCTCGGTTGAACCTCTTAAATATTGGTTGAACCCCTTTTAAGAAGTGGTCACCCCAAGAAGAAAAAAAAATGATAATAATAAATGATTCAATGTCGGTAAAAGAAAATGGATGGGAGGAAGAGAGTGAGTGAGTGAGTCAGTTGAACCCCTTTTAAGAAGTGGTTGCCCCAAGAAGAACAAGAACAAGAACAATAATTATGATAAAACCTAGAGCTTTCGGCTTAGGCCGGAGCTAAAAACCAACAGACACTAACACCCGTAGTTTAAAAAAAAAATTGAGGGCCCTTACTGGAGCTCTATGAACCCTCCAAACTACTCCAGGCAACAGATTCCCTATTCGAAACACTGAAGCGTTTTGTGGCCTGGATTATTTGGAGGGTTCATAGAGCTCCAGTAAGGGCCCTCAAATGTTTTAAAACTACGGGTGTAAAGCACTAATTAAAGATGCCTGGACTCTTAAGAGGGTGTGGGAATTGGGGGACAGGCTTGGGGGGGACTGGGGGGTGGGTGGGAATAGGGGGACAGGTTTGGGGTGGGTAGAAAGCCTGTCCCCTAATCCCGCACCCCCCTTAATTAAGTAAGTGTCTGTGACGTGACGACAAGGATTTCAAAAGTTCCACTTTCTCTCTCTCTCTCTCTCTCCTTCTCCACCGTTGTCCCTCTATCCCTCTTCTTCTTCTCCTCCAGTTTCTCTCTCTCTCTCTCTCTACTATTGTCCCTTTATCCCTCTTATCTTTCTACTCCAGTTTCTCTCTCTCTCTCTCTCTCTCTCTCTCTCTCTCTCTCTCTCTCTCTCTCTCTCTCTCTCTCTCTCTCTCTCTCTCTCGTGTAGTGTGGTGCAAATGCAGTTTCTTTGTTTAATGGTGTGTGATTTAAAGCACCTTGATTCCTCCTAAATATGCTAGGAAACAGGTCCAGGATAAGAAAGATAATGGGTGACTGTTGCTTGGAATAGACTGGAGGAATCAGACACCTTCCAATTCACCAACAAATGATAATATCTCCCCTTATTATTATTATTATTATTATTATTATTTTTGACACAGGCTCAGTGGCAGGTAAACAAACAGTATTACCAACACTACTGACGGATGGACCCTTTCCCACTTTTATTAACACAGGCTCAGTGACAGGTAAACAAACAGTATTACCAACACTACTGACGGACGGACCCTTTCCCACTTTTATTAACACAGGCTCAGTGGCAGGTAAACAAACAGTATTACCAACACTACTGATTGACGGACCCTTTCCCACTTCAGGACCCAGTATTACGTGTACAGTCAAGAGCACAAATAAGTATACAGCTTGAGTTGTTGAAGCTTTGGACAGTCCACCAATGAGAGAGAGAGAGAGAGATATTCACCAAACAAGTAATACCAATGAAGATGTTATTGTGCATTTATTTACTCCCTTTAGGTAGTCCAAGCACACCTGGATATTTATTAGTGCTCGTGACTGTACTATTGTCTAATTTACTATTTACTATTTAATAATGTACTATTGTCTAATTTACTTTTTACTATTTACTAATGTACTATTGTCTAATTTACTCACTATTCAAAACCATAATATCATGTGAAAATGTAAAAAACATTAGTCGACTATTTGTTTGAGTTGACCATAATTATGTGTATTGAATCTTATGACCACGACTGTCCTATATACATCGCGCCCTGTATTATGAACGCTTAAAATATTATGAAAGCTTAAAATAAAATAAACAAACAAAATAAAACTGCTATACTCTGTTCAAAACTTGTGTTCCATTTTCCTCTATCTATCTGTCTCTATTTCTATCTACATCTTTATATCTATATCTATTTCTATCTATCTCTATCTGTCTCTATTTCTATCTATCTATTTATCTATCTAAGCATAAGAGGCCAGCAGAACACAAGTTTTGAACAGAGTATAGTATCTCGTATGACTTTAATTAATTTGCACACGGGGTCAGTGTGTAAGAAAGTCTAGAGTAATATTGTATACAGGTATCAACACTGCACCCACCTCTCTCTCTCTCTCTCTCTCTCCTCTCCTCTCTCTCTCTCTCTCTCTTTTACTTCTGCCGGAGCCCAGACTCGAGACAAAAGATTTTAACTGGTGTATTGTTTGTGTTCGGAATCTCCCACGGGGGCGAGTGAACTCACACGCTCTTTCTCAACTTGCAGAAAACACACACACACACACACACACACACACACACATATAGAGAGTGTAAATTAGAAAGTTGCACATGGTCAAATCAGATTGAAAGCAACCAGCCAGCCAACCAACCAGCCAACCAACCAGCCAACTAGTCAACCAGCCAACCAACCAACTAGTCAACCAACCAACCAGCCAGCCAATCGACCAGCCAACCAGCCAGCCAGCCAGCCAGAAAGCCAGTCAACCAGCTCTCTTCACCAGTACAGCCAAAATATCAAATCCACCTACATTGTCCTTCCATCATAGTAATTATCTTGGTAATATGTACTGTAAATTATATATAGTCGAAAAATTGGAGGTAAATGAGTCCTTCAAATATTGCCACGAAACAGCATCTACACCACCAGGCTCCTTAATTAAAGGGATAATTAATACACTTTTGATAATTCTGGAGCAACTGAATTCTCCAAACTATTCCAAGCAACAGAACACCATTATTTTTGCTATTCTTCTGGTCCTGTTTCCTAGCATAATTTGGAGGAATCAAGGCACTCCAAGATACCAGAAGTGTATTAAATCAAATTAAAAGTGTATTAAATCAAATTAAAAGTATTAAACCAAATTAAAAGTGTATTAAATCAAATTAAAAGTGTATTAAATCAAATTAAAAGTGTATTAAACCAAATTAAAAGTGTATTAAACCAAATTAAAAGTGTATTAAACCAAATTAAAAGTGTATTAAACCAAATTAAAAGTGTATTAAACCAAATTAAAAGTGTATTAAACCAATTAAACCAAAAATACGAC
>JAWZYT010003839.1:77500-80537 GCA_034508575.1 Petrolisthes manimaculis | reverse complement strand
TAATAGGAGAACAGGAACAAATGAAGGTATGTAAGGTATAATATAGGAGAACAGGAACAAATGAAGGTATGTAAGGTATAATATAGGAGAACAGGACCAAATGAAGGTATGTAAGGTATAATATAGGAGAACAGGAACAAATGAAGGTATGTAAGGTATAATATAGGAGACAGGACCAAATGAAGGTATGTAAGGTATAATATAGGAGAACAGGAACAAATGAAGGTATGTAAGGTATAATATAGGAGAACAGGAACAAATGAAGGTATGTAAGGTATAATATTATATGTCTCGTGTGTCTCAGGCTGGTAACACTGATTTTTGCCAGGGTACGGTACATGTGTTTATTTGGGGGACAGAGGGGGATAAGGGGAGGGGGGAATAAGTGTGGTGACGAGCCAGTATACAAAGTGGAATAATGCCGCCGGAAGGTTTACCGTCTGTCGTGCAGTCTCTCTCAGGGGAAAATAAAAATGCTTCATCTGTCAGTCTCTCTCAGGGAAAAAAAAACATTGCAACAACAACAATCTATATATTATTTAGTCTGTACTCTCCATGCACCATTTCCATGCCTATAATAATTTAAGTGTCATATAATACAATGCTATCTAGTTCTTATTATGTTGTATGTATAATATATTATAGTGTATTTCCCTTGGCAGTTGTCGATTATAATTATATATAGTGTACTTCTCTTGACATTTATCGAATATAATAATAGTGTATTTTTTTGTGTGCAGCTGTACAACTTCTTCAACGCCCTCCTCACACACATGGGCAGCGGCAAGATGACACAGATTATGGAAGCTCTGTCACCACGAGCCTCCCCCTCCACCGGTGAGAGAATAAGTTGTGTGTGTGTGTGTGTACAGTACAATAGATGTATGTGTGTGTGTGTGTGTGTGTGTGTGTGTGTGTACAGTACAATAGATGTATGTGTGTGTGTGTGTGTGTGTGTGTGTGTGTGTGTGTACAGTACAATAGATGTATGTGTGTGTGTGTGTGTGTGTGTGTGCTCAAAGTTCCGAGTATGTCCTGTACTAACGTGTGGGTATAGATACTAACACTCTCTCTCTCTCTCTCTCTCTCTCTCTCTCTCTCTCTCTCTCTCTCTCTCTCTCTCTCTCTCTCTCTCTCTCTCTCTCTCTCTCTCTCTCTCTCTCTCTCTCTCTCTCTCACCACAGAGGAAGAGGATGAGGACGACCTAACGACCAAGAAGCTGCTGGAGGGGTCGTTTGTGGAGGAGGTGCCTGTGGAGAGTAGCTACAAGGGACCTCACCTCATACCACCACTAACCACAGACTCCATTCATCTACTCGTCGAAGCCTTCAAGAAAAAGAAAGTGAGTAGGTGTATAGGTGTGTGTGAGAGAGATAGGAGTGTGAGTGAGAGTGAGAAGGGGTAGAGAGAGAGAGAGAGGGAGAGAGTGTGAGTGAGAAGGGGTAAAGAGAGAGAGAGAGAAGGATGAGTGTGAGTGAGAATGGGGAGTGTGGAGGGAGTAAAATAGAGTTTGAGTTAGAGTGAGAAGGAGAGTGAGAAAGGGGAGGGAGAGAGAGAGGGAGAGTGTGAGTGAGAAGGGTGAGAGAGTGTGTGTGGAGGGAGGAAAGTAAAGTGTGAGTGAGAGTGAGAAGGAGAGTGAGAAAAGGGAGTGAGAAAGAGAGGCGAATGTATTGTAATGTAGTAAAGATATAGGTACTGTACATACACATACATAACTAACCAATATCTCTCTCTCTCTCTCTCTCTCTTTAACCCCCAGACCCTACACGCTCGTTATGTCTACCATCTGCTGCGAGAGAGTGTTAGCGTGTTGAAGCAGAGAGCCACCATCACCCACGCCTCTACTGCCATCTCGGGTCAGATCACTGTGGTGGGGGACCTTCATGGCAAACTCGATGACCTACTTACTATACTCTATAAGGTCGGTGGTGTGTGTGGGTGTGTGGGGTTGAGGGATAGAGGAGATATAGTATGTTGTGTGTTTGTGTTTGTGTGTGTGAGGGAGAAAGAGAGAGATAGAGAGAGAGATTGTGTGTGTGTGAGAGAGAGATGAGAGAGAATGTGTGTGTGTGTGAGAGAGAGAAAAAGAGAGAGAGAATGTGTGTGTGTGTGTATGTGAGATATATATATATATATATTATATATATATATATATATATATATATATATATATATATATATATATATATATATATATATATATATATATATATATATATAGTATGTGTGTGTGTGTGTGTGTGTGTGTGTGCGATGGTACCCAAAACAGTCACCCCTATACCTACTCAACTGAACTCTCAATCACACATACTCCCCACAAAAAATAAAAAATAAAAAGATCTTAAAATAAAAACATGTCTCTCTCTCTCTCTATCACTCTCTCTCTCTCTCTCTCTCTCTCTCTCTCTCTCTCTCTCCTCATCTCTCTCTCTCTCTCTCTCTCTCTCTCTCTCTCTCTCTCTCTCTCTCTCTCTCTCTCTCTCTCTCTCTCCTCTCTCTCTCTCTCTACTCCTCACAGAACGGCCTGCCTTCCACTGACAACCCATACGTCTTCAATGGTGATTTCGTCGACCGTGGCCGCAAGTCTATGGAAGTGATACTATTGTTGGTGATGTTGGTGGTGGTGTTCCCGGCAGAGGTGTATCTAAACAGGGGTAACCACGAGGATATGGGTTATGAATGCAAGGTGAGGGAGGAAGAGGGAGGAGAGGGGGTAGGGGGAGGAGAGGGAGGGAAGGAGAGGGTGTGGAGAGAGAGAGAAAAGATGGCAAGATGAGAAGGGGGATAAAGGGAGGGAAAGGAAGGGAGGTGTGGTTGTGAGTGTGGAGAGAGAGAGAAAAGATGGCAAGATGAGAAGGGGGGATAAAGGGAGGGGAGGGAAAGGAAGGGAGGTGTGGGTGTGTGTGTGGGTGAAGAGAGACATGGAAATGGTGGGAGATGAAGGCAAGTTGAAGATTGGGATGGGAAGGGAAATGGGAGGGAAGGAGAGAAGGAGGTGTGTGGGTGTGGGTGAGGAGAGAGAGATGGAAATGATGGT
>JAWZYT010003839.1:30000-70000 GCA_034508575.1 Petrolisthes manimaculis | reverse complement strand
ATGAAGGAGAATGAATAATGAATAAGTATGAATAATATAAACCAGTATTATTCACCACTATACCTTAATCGTACACTCTCTCTCTCTCTCTCTCTCTCTCTCTCTCTCTCTCTCTCACACACACACACACACACACACACACACACACATCACTACTCATATATAGATAATAGACAATATATATCGTGTGTAAATATCATATACTTCACTTTAAAAATGTTATTCCAATGCACTTAAATCAAAACAGTGTTAATTCCCTCTATATATAATATATATAAGGATACCATTTATGTATGTATGTATGTGCATAATACCACAGTACTACACATTTCTTCTGGATGAATTGGTGGCTACTGGTTCCTCCAATTATTAAACTATGGCTTATTGGACAGTTTGGAGGAATCAGAAGCCTCCAAAAAATAAATATATACATATTATCCAGCTTTCTCAGATACTACCATAATAATTAATTCCTAGTCAAATTTTGGAGTCATAGTTGATATTTATAAAAATCTAAGTGTAATTTCCTACATAAATAATAATAATATAATAATGTACAGTTTAGCTTATAGTATTTCCTATGGTGTTGTGCAGTCATCAGTTAAATAATAGTACCTTAGAGCACCTTTTTTTATTCCTCCAAAGTATATGCCAGGAAACAGGAGGACCAGCAGATTAACAAACATTATGAGGGTGTCCTGTTGCTTGGGATGGTGTATTGTGGGAATCAGTTGCTCCAGATTCACCAAGCCTAAACTATCCCCTTATTTCAACAGTTATAATCGTCTCCATCCCTACCCCCCCACCCTCATCCCCCTCCTTCCTGGAAAAGTCATTCGTATATGGTATAGTACCTGTATAACGATGGCTGGCTGGTCGTATATATGCAAGAAAAGTTATGGGTTAGGCCACTACAATGACCATGGATGCATGTAAGGAAAATCATAGGCTCCATCTAGGCTCTAACGATGACTTGACTATTTTTACTATGACTGTACACTATAGCTCTCTCTTATCTATTAGGGGTAGGTTCTGATAATACTTTTAAGGTTTGTATGTAATTATCATCCACTTGCTACTTCATTATCAATAAACCTTTAAACATTATATTATATCACACCTGGATATGTTTTTATTCGCCTCTGCATATATTTATTTATTTATATATTCATAAATCCTGAGAGAAACTACTACTACTACTACTACTGAAGAGAGTGAGAGAGAGAGAAGATGCAAACTCTACTACTACTGAAGAGAGAGAGAGAGATAGAGAGAGAGAACATTCAGCTGAAATATAGACATGAATTGGCAGCCCAAATTATGCCACTGGAAAGCCAATGGGACAGATAATGTATATTATGTATATAAACAAACAACAATAGCAAGTCTCAGAAAAGAAGGGGAAATACTGAAGCGGCAATATTATAATTATACAGGCCTACAAAAAAATATCATGGCCAATCATTTTGCACTTCAATAAATATAATTAGAATATATTTTAAACTTTAATACATCATTCATAGGTAAAAAGCAGTGTTAAATTTGTGTGTTTATGTTAAATAAATAAATAAAAGATGTGGTGAGAATAACTGGAATGTTTGTGATGCTCCGGCCGTATTCGGTCATTCATATTCTCGGCTATGAAGTTTCCTAATTTGATGGCAAAGTCTTGTTTATACAAAATAACCAATAATAAACATACCAATACGTTTATTTATAGTTATATGTTCATTACTATAGGTTATTTATTCTCAGATATTGTATTTTTAGTATTTATTACCATTTTTATGCCACGGGAACCGAAGGACAGATTTACCGAAGCTGCAATACAGTGAGGGTGAAGCATAACACAGAGTACACACACGAGTACTACTGCGGCTTACTAGTCACCTTTATTTAGACTATTTTAAACTATTTTATGCTGTTAAAAGTATGGTAAATAGTCCACTATGACTGAGGAGGAGCAGACAACTAGAGACAGGGTAAGGAGTCATGTATGGATATAAAATAAGATGGTTTTGTTGTTTTTTAGTGATGTTAGGACACGGAAAGATAAAATGGTTTTGCTTTTTTTTAGTGTTTTTTGGACACCGTAAGATATACCCATGGTTTTGTTTTTTTTAGTAATATTTGGACAGAAGATAAATTGGCTTTCTTGTTGTTTTTAGTAATAGTTGGACTCCATATGGTAAATTCTTTTCTTTGTAAGTAATATTATTTTGGACACCGTAAGAAAATGTGTTTTTGTTTTTGGTGATATTTGGACACCGAAAGATAAATTGGTTTTGGATTTGTTTTTAGAAATATTTGGACCTAACGTTAACTTGGTAGTTAAGTAATGAAAGAATTACCATTTTGTAGCAGTGTTACCAGATCCGGCTAGGTCCCAGTATTTTGCCCCGATCATTTCCTGTAGTCCTGTACCTTACCTGTGTTATTTCCCGGTAGTTTGCCCAGGTTAGGTCCCGGTAGTCTCTAGGTTAGGTCAGGTCAGGCTAATTTCAAAATAGTCTTAGAATTGTCTAAATAAGTGGGTAATGAAAGTAGAAAAACCGTAATCGATAACGGCAATACTTTCATTTACCGTTATATTTTGGTAAATATCTACTTTATTGTCGGTTGGTATTACAATTGTTTTACCTTCTTTACCCACTAATTTGTAACATTCTAAGACACTTTTTTTCTATGGCATTTTCTTCAAATGGGGCATTTTGAAATTAGCCTGACCTTACCTAACCTAGACCACAGCTGACTACCGGGAAATCACCATGGTAAAGTACATGTACCAGTATCTGACCTGGGCAAAATACTGGGACCTAGCTGGATCTGGCAACACTGCTACAAAATGGCAATGATGTAGATATATACCTTTTTTTTTTAAGTTGTTTTATCTCATTTACTTGTAATGAATAGTTTTATTGTGTGTTATTGTTTTTTATATTAAGGGTAATATAGTTGGTGTGTTTCTTGGCATAGTTTGGATTAATTAGACACCTTCCAATTCATCAACAAAAGAATCTCCCCTAAACCTAATGTTGGTTTCCTCAGGTGGTGGAGCTGCTCAATACATCGACCTTCTTGCAATCAGAGAAGGAGAAGATCGCAAACCTCGCCAAAGTGCAGGAGCTGATCATACACCTTGAGCCGCTACTCCTCGATTCCTTCTTCGAGGAGGTGGCCGCGTTCCAGACCGACAGGAACTCGGATGTACGAAAGTTTGTCGTTGGATTCATCGAGGAAGCATGGTATGTCTGGGTGGTGTAGTTATAGGCCTAAAAGGTGTATGGCTCAGTTTTGTTATATGTTTTGGAAATTTGTTTGGTCTACTCTATTTAGGTCATTTTGAGTTTTAAATGTTCTATAGATGTGAGTGTATTGTCACATAGTTATGGGGTTCATACTTAGAAATTTGTGAGTGAAAGTTAGAGAGAAAAGGAATAGAGCAAAGAGAGTGACATAAATGATAGACAACCAAAAATATAGACAGAACAAACACAAACACAAAAGCTGACAAAAAAATGTGGCTAATGTGTCTAGCAAAAAGGACCCAGTAAAATAAATACATAGAGAGGACACAAGCATGAAAACCAACTCTTACCTATGGCTCTTGTATTTGAAGCAAAAAGAACCCACAAAAACAAAGGGCCTTCATAGAGAGACATAATACAGACACTTAAACAAATTCTTACCTATGGCTCATGTATTTACAGCAAGAAGGACCCGGGAATGTTGCCGCGGCTGGTACCCAACATACAGCTGCTCCTGGCTGATGATGCGATTGCTGTGGTGAAGCGTGTGGTACAGTCGGCAGCTCAGCTCCACCGTGCCACCCTTTCCTGGCTCGCCTTAGCCCGCACCGTCTCACCTGAGATGGAGCAAGTGTGGCACATTATCACGTCCATTAAGAATACCATTGTCACCCTTATTGACCATGATAATGATGGGTGAGTAGTGCTGTGCTCATGTTAGTGTGGTGTTATTGTTATAGTTGTTTGTATAAGTTTAATATAATATTTTTATAGGAGAAACTTTGAATGTAGACAATAACTGGGACTGCAAATGTTTCATAAGGTACCGTACTCACAGAACAGAACTAGGCCAATATCTCAGTATAAATTTGTAATAGGCTTGGTTAAGAATACCACTCATAAATATTCATTTGACCATGGCCTTTTGTATTCATCAAATAGCAGGGCACAAATATTTTGGCAAACTTTCAGTTCTCCCTTAACCATCACAGGCAACACATGTCTTTGTGCTGTAGAGGGTTGAAGGTGTAGAGAGTTGCTGTGAAATGTGGCTCAGACAATTGAGAATTTAATTTGTGTTTAATGTGCAAATGTGGACCATAATGGATTGTATGGTGTTTCCCACAGAGTGAGGACACAGGCCATCAAGTTCCTGGAGGCACTGGTGTTACTACAAACATACACAGAGGCCGACTCAATCTCTCGGGATGCAGAGTTCAATCTTGACAACGTCCCCCTTACGGTCAAAGTGGCACGACCCCGCAAACTGGAGGAGGAGGCCAGGTTTGTTAGGATTTTTTACATTTTCATTTACATAGCCAAGATTATCATCATCAATACCCCTTTCCCTTTTATACTAACCTGTGTATCTATTTCCCTACAACAGGATGGTACTGAATAAGCTGGTTGCATTCCAAGGCTCAATCCACATTAGCTCGGTGAACCTAATGACGTGTATGTCTTCCCTCACCATCATTGCACGCGCCCGTCCTCAGTTCCTCGGCAAGATTATCAATGCACTCGAAATTCTTCATGGTAGGTCTTTCATTTAGCTAAAACGGACTCAGAAGTCAGTCTTCATGAACATTATTTAAAGAAATTATGACCTTATGGCATTTTGTTAATATGTACCCTGGTACTATATATATATATATTTTGATTAACACATTCTCAAACTTTTATGTATTCCCACATTCCGGAAATTTAACTTTACATATTCCTTCTATTACTCCACACATTCCCTCATTCCTAAGCATATTCCTATAATACTGATGAGACCTGCTCTACAGCCAATCTGCCACCAACACTGACCAAGTCCCAAGTAAACAGTGTAAGGAAGCACCTCAAGATTCAGATGCTCAACCTGCTCAAGCACCCGGCCTCGTATGACTTTCATGAGAACATCACTACTGTCCTCAATGATCTTGGGGTCACGGCTTCAGAGGTGAGGTCAGGATGGGTTAGGTTAGGTTAAATAAGGGTATGGTAGGTTAGTGTAGATTGGATCAAGTCCTGTTAGGATATATATTGCCTACAGTGATTTAGATTGGTTAAGTGTACACCTTGCTTAAGAAAAATATATTTAAACTACTTGAGTTTACCATAAATCCATATTAATCTTATGCACTTTCATGTCAAGAGTTTACTTTGCCAAGTTTTGGTAGCCCTCTCTTAAAATAATTTTAATTCAGTCGTGTTTTTAGCTCCAGCCTAAGCCGAGAGCTCTAGGTTTTATCGTAATTATTGTTCTTGTTTTTCTTCTTCTTCTTCTTTTTCTTCTTGGGACGACCACTTCTTAAAAGGGGTTCAACTGACTCACTCACTCACTCTCTTCCTCCCATCCATTTTCTTTTACCGACATTGAATCATTTATTATTATTATTGGGGGTTCAACCGAGGGGTTCACCCTCAATAAAAAGGGCTCATTTTCAAAATTTCAATATAACCATATGAATACGAAAATCTAGATAAAACATAATTAATATTTTTGAGACCTTTACATATGGATATTTTATTATTTCACTTGAATTATTAAGAGCCGGAGCTTTTGAAGGGTTTTCCTTCATGTTCTTGTTTTTTTTTTTATGTTTCAGGTGAACAAAGCCATGCCATCTAAGGACTCCATCAAGAAGCGGGTAAGGAGAGACAAGCCGGGTGAGGACCCAGGATTAGTGGAACAGGTAAGCAAGAAACCTCGCCTGGAGAAAGAAGACAAAAGCATCACCAACGATGAGTCCTCAACCACCACCGCCTCCACTGACCCAGCTGCTGCCGTTGCCTCTTCTAGTGTCTCAGAGAAACCGTCCTCCGCCCTCGACATCACTCAACGCTGGCTGGTGGAAAAACTCACACCAGAAAAAGTGTCCAATCTTGTTATGGTCACAATGGTAAATCTATAAAACTTTTGAGATGATTTTATAATTGCTGTATAGTATTGATCTCTGTGTGTCAAAAGTCTCTATTTGTCAGCATTATCTAGCTCTAACTTATACCCACCAGTGAGATGACCATACCAGTAAAATCTCAAAGCCTTTTACTCTCACTCTTATTTACTCTTTTTTCCCCAACATGCACCTAAATGTATAAGAGTTTATCAAATGCTCTCACATTCCTACAGCTGAACCTGCCTGAGGAAATGCCAGCAGTGTTCAGCGCTGGATACTCCCCCATCACGGCAGCCGGCACCACGAAGCAGATACAACATGTGGCACGACTCCTGTCCTCACAACTCACAGCAGCAGGAGTGGGGCCAGGGGCAGAACAACAAGCACAGCAGCAGGACCAGGTAAGCAATAGGCATTGCAACTACGACAGGGATAATATTAGAGATGCAGATAGGGGCAAAGAGGTTGATGATATTTTGGTATACCAAGCACATACCTGCACAGCTTCGTAATTATCTTTGTATGGCATGGATTAAATGTGTATTGCAACTGGGAAGGAACTAAAGCCATTTTTCCATGGTAATAAGAAATCTATAAGTACTTATCTTGTAATGTTGTCTCTTCAGGAGGCAAGCACATACGAGATGGACATGATACAGGAGAATGAAGCATTTCAGGTAAGATGATTACATACCATTTCTGGATGAGTTTTATAAGATCACTATTGCTTTTCTTACAAGACCAATGTCCAATCATAAAATAAATGAATAAGAGAGATGAGTTGGAGTACCAAGAAATGTTGCTGCAAGTGAAAAAACAGTAAGCTGTAACATTTACACTTGGATCATTAAATTTAACGTAAAGTGTCATGTATGCAACACATCTCTTGCAGTATTTCCTTTTCTGGTAATATCAACAACTACTACTGTATCGGGGCTGCTCGGTCAGACAGCTTGAGGAACTTCGACAACAACTACTACTGTATATTCCACAAACTAATTACTTTCATCATCATGGTACACTATCCCAGGCTGGTCCAGTTCTGGTGCCTGCAGGGGTGGCTGGTCGAGGATTCCGGCACAAGGTGAAGACAATGAAGTTAGAAGAAGTGACTAAACCCTTCCCCCCAGCCAACATGACACACATGCATTCGCTCCTTCTGGGCCGCCTCCTACGCTCCTCCGCTGCATCACTCTCCTCAGACAATGCCAAGAGTCACATCCGCATCCTTACTATGATCATTGGATGTGTGTCAGACCTTGAATGTACAGGTGTGGGTTATGATTATTTCTGGTACCTACATATGGCATTTGTGAACTGGGTCAACTCTTACTACATACCAAACATATACAGTTGAACCTCGTTATTTCGGACTAATAGGGGGGAGAGGGTGTCCGTATTTGCGGTTTGACCGAAATTGCGACGAATTTTTACGAGGGGTACAAAATAAAAATAAAAAAACAAAAAAAAAACGTGTTTGTACAAAAATTAACACAAAATACAGATATATCTACATAAATAGGTATGTAGTGATGTGTAAATAATATACCTAAATGTTATTTACCTTGTGTGGTGAAGAGATGAGTTTATTTCTTGCCGTGATCGTATAGTGGGACGTATCAGAGTAGCTATTTAATACTGTTTAATAAAAACAAGAATGATGTAGTAATACGCAACCACTCCAAGTCTCCAACCCGCGCTTGTAAAGATAACAAATCACGCATGCGTGGTAGTGGTCTAGGTGGTAGGGGGAAGGGGCAAAATAACGGGATATCGATTGTTTACATTTTATTAGCCATACTGTACTCTGGTGTTTCCTTCTCCTTTATCTATTCGAGAAACATCTTCCTTCTTTCTATCGAAGGACATGACCTTCCGTTTTGTAAATGCACCACCTGGCATGAAGCTGGTGGTTAACTCGTAAATTACTAAAAATGAGCGAGTCAAACACAAGGTGACAACCCATGTTAGGCCTATATTCCCTTGACCTTGAGCTAGGGTGAATGGAGACTGAGGGTAGCGGGGGGGGGACGGAGTGCGGGAGAAGTGGTGGCAACACACACCCACGCTTCACACCCACGCTTCGCAGACGACATGTTCATAATGATTTCACTCATTTTGTATAAGAACTCCTCGGATTTATTCGAGAGTCAACTGTATATATACATAAATAGGTATGTAATGATGTGTAAATAATATACCTACTGTATAATGTAAAAAATATAATAGGAAAAAATAGAGAAACCAAAATTCAGACAAAAAAAAATCTCCAGCGGATTGTGTCCGAAATAACCGAAATCCGAAATAACGGGGTCCGAAATAACGAGGTTTAACTGTACTCACTTTTCAAATAAATTTAAAGTACAGTACCCATAATAAAAGTCTCATATTATTCATTATCTACAGTTTATAATTATACACCAGATTCAATTCGAAACTTGTGTACTGTACTGTACATGGTTTGATATTAGCTGAAAGGGAAGTGTTGCATTTTTGCCATGAAAATTAAAATAATTCTTTTTGGCCCCCAGAGCTGGAAGATTTTATATTAGAAGATGTTGGTGGGAGAGGAGACCTACTCATCTCGTGGCTGTACTCAGAATATGCCATGCACCATGACTTCTCTCAGGTGGGACGGCTGGTAACAGCAGCCAGTGCCTCCAAGGGTAAGGAAGGGGTCAGGAAGAAGACTTATGAAGACATCCTTGGAAGTGTGGTAGTCAGGCTACTCCGACATGATGCCTCCAAGGAAAGGGATGAGTGAGTATAGTAAGAAAGTTAGTGTTAGAGCTTGTCTGCTATATATATACAGCATATGAACCGGCTGTTGCATAATTATTTATTCCCCAGACTACTGTGGCGGGTGTTCATGGAGGTGCCATACATGCCAGACAAGTTGGTGGAGAAGCTGGTGATGGTGGGGGATCAGGGCTCCGAGTCAGTGGTGGCTGCAGCCCTCACCCTCAGAGACACTGCAAACTGGCGTCCTCTGTCCTCTCGCCCCGCCCTCCAGACCCTCGCACTCCTTGCCACACGTGATAATGATGCTGTAAGTTGCCACCACCATATATGTACTTAATTAATTTTTTTGCTGAGGGTAAATGCTTGGAGCTGAAATAATTTGTGTATGACACATCTGATTAATTGATGTGTAGACTTGTAATTATATCATGGTAAACTTGTATGATTCTCTGGGGTTATCATTAATTCTTATTATCAACGTGAAGATGTAGGTGGTGACAATATATGCATGGATGTTGCATCAGTTTTGTCCGTATCTTCTTTTCTGTTACCAACCATTGAAGTGCCATAAAATAATGCTTTCTCTACAGTCATCAGTCTGCCTGTCACTCACTCAGTCAATCTTGCAGGTGAGGGGCGAGGTGACAACAATCCTGGTGGAGATGTGTGAGGGCAATGAGAACGTACGGACAATTGTGGCCGAGTGTGCTGGACAGTTCCTCAAATACCTCCTGGAGAAGAGTCCACCCGAAGAACTCTGTTCACAGTACCTGGGCCGACCTCCTCCGATTGCAGAGTGGACTGAAGCCACTGTTAAGGCCTGTCTCTACCTCTACCTCGCCCTCCTCCCTCTCAACCAGGCCCTAATACATGAGTTAGTTAATATTATTGTATGTGTTCTTGTTGTAAGGGCCTTAGTGTTGTTGCTAAATGTGAGGCTATTGATTTTTCCAATTTGCACTAAAAAACACACTTCTGTGCTCCATATTTTTATTATTATTATTATTATTATTGAAAATAGACCAGAGACACAAAGCTGGGAGAGAATGCAAGCATTCTATCAATCTGAGGACCCCAGCCCCATGAATCTAACCTGAAGAATAGAAGACAGCTTAGAGAAAAAAAAAGATGAGCAGTTAGCTTTTATTCAGGTAAAAATGTACTGGCTCCCTTATTTCTTGCCTATTTGGGGTCAATGTATTGCAGTTGGAATATGTTTCCACTCACTGTTTTCACTGCCAGGATCATTCTACCTCCTAAACACATTTGTATCTCTTCCCTCAGCCTGGCAGTGGTTTATGTGAAGACAGTGAATGAAGCCAAACGTGCCATCCTCCGTCTGCTGGAGGGACCAATAAGACATATGGGCATGGACTCACCACAACTCCTCAAGCTGGTCGAGACATGCCCCAAGGGAGGAGAGACTCTGATCACACGCATCATTCACATATTGACGGAGAAAGGTACAATGGGGCATCATTTGTATATTGAGAAGTTTTTTTGTTTTTTTTCCAGACGCCTTTAATCCCTGAAGGGGTGTCCACAATGAATCTCCTCCATGATATCTGAGGCAAGTCTGCAGTCCCACTTTTTACGGGGGAGGGTCGCAAGCCCAACCGCCAAACCTTTTTAGTCACCTTTTACGACAGGCACAGGATACGCTAGGCATATTCTTCCCTTCACCAAATGTGAAGGACCCCTAACCCCCAGGGGATAAATACATAGTCAAATAGGCTTTCATTCCCATACATTCTCTCTTTCGTCCTCCCTATGTTCATATGTTTTTACTTGGTGTAACAAAGGGCTGTGTACAAGACTATTGATACTGTTGACGATGGCCTTGTACTGGTACGATGACTCACTAAATAAACAACAGAGCCTTTGTATCGGTACCAGATGATTGCCAGCACCACGGATATTCTTGCATATGGCCCACATGTTCATTGTTTCCCCAGCACCGCCCAGTGAGGCGTTAGTGTGCCGTGTGAGAGAGCTATACAACCGCCGGGTGTCTGACGTCCGATTCCTCATCCCCGTCCTCACCGGACTCAGCAAGAAGGAAGTCATTGCTGTCCTCCCCAAGCTCATCAAACTCAACCCACACGTCGTCAAGGAGGTGCGTATCATAGACCTTCCAAGGAAGAGTGTGCATTTCTTTATATATAATTTAACATTCTCTGAGGAAGTTTTTAGTTATGAATTTACGAAGGTTTGTCTAGATCCCAATTGTTAATGAGGTACAGTGAAGAATAAAATGGTAATGAAACTTCCCACTATCATTATTTCTTGTTCATTTATTCTATAGCATTATTGCAAAAATAGTTTCTTCCCAATCAATAAAGATATCGAGTGTAAATCACCATAGGATTTCAACATTCTATATCAGTGTTTGTGTATGTGGGTGTAGGTGTTCAACAGACTGTGGGGCGTGACACTGGACACAGGAGCATCTCCTCTCACACCCGTTGATCTGCTTGTTGCGCTTCACCTCATTGACAATGAGAAGTGTGATGTCAAAACTGTCATTAAAGGTAAGATATATAGAGTTTGGGTTAAGCCTGGTGTTTATAAGTGTTATTTATGGGCGGCAAATCTCTTTAGTCATTTTGGAGAGCTACTGATTACCATGCCAGGAAATAGAAAACCTTAATGTCACTATTAAGAGATGTGTTCCATTGCATGGACTGGAAAAATCAGTATCCCACCAATTTACTGTTAAGAGAATACACTTATCCTTTCAAAGGTAAGATATGTGGTGATGTGAAGATTCATAAATGGTAAACAGTGATGTGGCAATTGTTTGATGTGTAATATAACTGTTCAGATTAAGTATGGGAAAATATTTTTTTCAATCTACACAATGTATCGTGTTATGGCAGGTGATAAAATTTTTAAATTGTTGTTTTCCCTCCCCTCATCCTACTTTCTTATTGTTGTTTTCCCTCTCCCTTCATCCTACATCACCAGCAACGGGTCTGTGCTTTGCCGAGCGGAACATCTACACGGCTGAAGTGTTGGCATTTGTGCTGCAACAACTGATGGAACAGCCGGAACTGCCCACACTCTTCATGCGCACTGTCATCCAGACCCTCACACATTACCCCAAGCTACTAAGCTTCATCATCAATGTCTTACAGAGGCTCATTGCCAAACAGGTCAGATTAGGTTTGGATAGTTCAGATTAGATCAGGTCAGGTTACATTACATTCATTGTGTAGTGAATATGCAAAAGGTGAGAGAAAGTTTCATCTATGATAAATATGTTACCAGTGACTCATATAGGTGGAAACAGGCTTGGGGGCTTCATCAAGTAAAGTTTTTTTCAATTTCTTATATAGGTGTGGAAGCAGAAGAAGGTGTGGGAAGGATTCATCAAGTGTTGCCAGAGAGCAGTTCCCCAGAGTTTCACAGTCTTGCTGCAGCTGCCTCCCGCACAACTCTCCGATGTCTTCGCCTCTGCTGCTGACCTCCATGCTCATCTCACCTCGCACGTCTCCACACTCACAGAAAACCAGGTGTGGCCTACTAACTTTTTAAGGCCAGTCTTATCAGTGTTGAGGTCCTTGTAGTTTTCTTGAGCCATTTATTAGCAGTTGTTACATGTAGAGAGCAGTTCCAGTTATTGCACATGTCCTCACTTACTGAAAACCTGTAGTAGCTTGCTTGAGGCAGGTCATAATATTATAATGGTTTTAATTACTGTATGTAATCTTTTTCTGAAGTTAGTATTAAGAAAATACTTATATGAAATCCAACAAGAAACTCACCTCTTAGAATAATTAATATATGCAGTTGGTTGATGCTTGTTTCAGTGTTGCTCACCCAAACATATAAATAAAGTTTCTATTTATCTTGTTGCAGAGGTCACACATACCCTCAAGCCTGTTGGAAGTGATAGAGGGTCATAATTCAGACCAAACACCTCTCTCCCTTCCCCTAGACTCTTCTCTCACCATGCAGGAGGTAGGTTCCATCATAATCCCCATAAACAGTACAGTGATGGGTCAGATCATCATTTCACATAAATTTAGTCTCAGTTGGAGGTTGGTCAGTGCACACAAACCTGTACCATATGTTTGTGGAAATTTTATATGATATTGAGAATTAATTGGAATTGGTAGTTAAATTCCGGTCTAGTTCTTTGTGTACCTCAAATAATGAAAGTTTTCTCTACTTCCAGCCATGACCAGAGGAGTACAGTGCAGTATCACAATGATAATCTTGTCATACTGCCCTGGCCACCTGTAATGTTAAGATGCCCATGTTGTCAGCAAATCAAAGGCTATGGCCCCTATGGGTATCTTCAAACTGTACCACAAAACAAATGAACTTAGTAACATATACTGATGACATTTTTTTATAAAGTTTAGAGGAATCAATAGTCAGATAGTCACTAACAATATCTTAACCCCCCCTCATGTATTCCTCAGTCCCTGTGCTATTGCTGCAAGCTAAAATAAAGAGTGAAAGAGATCTAATAATTATAACGTCCAGTTTCTTCAGGATGCCCTGATACAATACATGTTGTTTGAAGGAGCATAAGGTCATAGTAAGGTGCAGTGTTGCAGAACTAACCAGATGTGTGTGTGTGAAAGATTGAATGTACCAGTTAATTTTGCATTAGGAAGTTAGAACAGAAAAAGGAAGGGGTGGGTAGACTGAGTAGCCAACCAAGCCAGAACCATGCTCGTCATATTTCTCTATTTTCCCACCAATCAGTATTTAACCAGAACCAGAGTCACAAGAGTCTAAAGATTCTCCGAGGACAAAGGAGAGTCACATGGAAGAAACGTCATGATTTAGGCAATGACTTCAATGATGATGACTTGGTACTCTGATTGCTTGGACGGTAAGTGAAGCCATCGTAGTGAGTGTCGTAGGCAAGAACATTTGTGTTATTGACTGACGGTACTGTGTCTATGGAGTCATCACACTGGTACCACGCCATCGTGAACACCACTGATATTCTTGTCTACTATCCTGAATATCTTTTATACAGCAGTGTGGAGGTACGGTTATCATACTTAACCCCTAGAGACCGGGTACAGCTCAGCTTGCCTCGACAAATATTCACTACGGTATTGTCTTACTATGGTTAGAGCACAAATTGGGACAAGGGCAAATACTTAAAAATAGCCCACACATCGTGAGGTCCAAGAATCAACTGAGTGAATAGCGGATTGTGATTGTGTTTACTAGCCCGCTGACAAGAAAAACCAGCCCTACATAGCCCTAAATGGCGGGAAATAGCTATGACGGTATAACTCGTCAGCCGGACTGCACGTACTGACGGTATATCATGTCAGCCGGTCTCTAAGAGTTAAAACAGCAGTGTGGGGGGTACAGTGACCAGTCTTAAACATCAGTGTGGGGGTACAGTGACCAGTCTTAAACAGCAGTGTGGGGGGGGTACAGTGACCAACATGAAAATTCTTGGCCTACATTCTTCCCCATTTATTGCTTGAATCATTGGTTGGTGTGCCAGGGCAATTTATATCGAGGACATTAACTGAAAATTACATAGAAATCAGTCGTGTTGTTTTTATACTTTTGATGCAAAAATGAGTCATAAATATTATGTTCATATTCAGTCATTGTAGCCTATACAGTATGACCTGACTCCTGGGTACCAAAACTTTGATTATAGGAATTTTGGTTCAAAATTTCCTTTCATCTTACATGTATAGTGTGCCAGATGATCTTATAATTATATTCTAAATCAATTACCATTCCAAAATAATTCTTCAATCGTTTCTCTTCTCCAACATTTCCCAATACTGTACTCTTATTTGAATAATGAATCTACCTGGTCATTATATAACCTAGGCTGTGGAGGAGTGATGACTGCTAGTGATCACTAAGTTTGTCCTCATTAAAGTGGAGTCTTGTACTTAGACACACGGTATGATACAGAATACTTGTAAAAAATATTTTAAAATCTATACATTTATAATTTCGAGTAATAATAATTGTTTTATATATGGTGTTGTGTTTTTCCTAAGGCTACCTTCCCAAACCCTGCTCCAGTCACCTTTGCTCCATCCACACTTCACTCTCCAAGAAGTCTCACATTGCATTACATACGAGATTATTTTTTGGACATCCTCAGGTAGTGTTTGGTAAGTATCACTGAAAATTTATTGCTAAACCAGTATTACCATAATATGAATGGTACAGTATCCTGTTCAACATGAGAACAGCTTGTTTATACTACTGTGGTAATTGTGGCACCCTAAAAGATGCACAGTACAGTACAGTACTCTGAAACTATATTTTATACCTAATTCCTTACCAATACAGCATAACAAGACAAGCCTAGAGGGACACGAGGTACAATGACTGGCAAATGATTAAATAAACCGCAGTAACGTAATATGAAACAAGCTGTCAATGTTATATTACAATATATTTAGCACACAAAATTCTAACATTAAATACTTCCTGTAACAATACAATATTATACATAAATATTTATACTTGACCCCTATCAGCTGCATGAGGGCTGATTATATTACTTCCATTTTCCAAAGTATCATCACTATTCGAGTACTTAACACCACATTTCTAGCCTCATTGTTGATGACAAGTAGCTTCTCAACACATAAGTCATTATAAGTACAGTACTGTATAGTTGCTCACAAATAATATACATAAACATTTACAAAGTATATCTGAGGTAAGAGGTATCGAGAGTTTTCATTGCTAAGCTTTTACCGATACTTGTTCTGTCTGTTCACCGTTTGTTGACATTTCTTTTGCCAACTCGGCATTTTCTTCTTCCTTATCCTCTTTATTACCATACACATTAGGGTACTGAGCCATGCAGTCTGACATTTGCCGAAAAGGTTCGAGACAGTCACTGCCCTTGGGATCCGCCGTGGAATAGTGAAAGCAGGTAAAAGCTTCTCGGAACTCAACACCACAGGGACCGGTAGCCATCCCTCCCAGGCACGGACACGCCCAGTTGATATCACCATCCGGCTGAATCAGTCCAGCTGTTTGAGAAAAAACAAAAAAAATGCAAGAACATTTAGTCATGATGCATAGATAATAATGGACTTCATAATCAACATCATTACAATTTCATTGTTATATTTTCTCTTCACTACAAGGTTATTCCTAGTATTGTCAGATCTTCTCTTAACAAATGGCATCTCTTTGTATTTTTTGGCTTACATCCCACCATATCCTTTTCAACATGCCTCCCTAATACTTCACTCTCGTATCTTCTCTACATGTGACCAAACCATCTCGACCTCTTCACTTTCAGCTCTGTACTTAACTTCTCTAGTCCACATTTTCTTGCCACCTTCACAGTAGTATCTACCTCTCAGCATTTTTCAATTACAACCGACCAATATACTGTACTACTGTACAGTGTCCTCCATGCTGCTGTTACATGTGTTTTTAAAGCTCTTACCACCCCAACCCTCACTGTACAACACATGACCCAAATAACTTGACTGTTTTACTTTGTGTGATTTCGTCTGTTACATTCACTTTCGCTCCACTAGTAACAAGCACAGCATCCAGTAAACAAACACTGGCATTGCTCGTTACTAGAGGAGACAACTGTATTTCATCACTGTTTGTTTACCCGGCGTCTCGTCATCCTGGGGTAAAGACACCTCAGTCGGTCCGTTGTGGTCTTCTTCCGTCACAAATATCACTCGGTCCTTCCCTGTAGTGATAAAGACAACACATTATTTTATAATAAATATTCCAGTACATTATTTTGTATTAAACATTGCAATATATATTATTATTTTCTAGAATAAAACCTCTTCCATTAAACACACCAACCCATTATTTTCTTGGAAAAAACTTCGGTAAATATTGAAAGAATTACCGATACTGCGTACGGTTTTTCTACCTTCATTACCCACTTACTTAAACCATTCTAAGACTATTCTCTTCTATGGCATTTCCTCCACAAATGCCCCATTTCCAATGGGCATGTTGAAATTAGCCTAACCTTACCTAACTTAGACCACAGCAGACTACCGGGACCTAACCTGGGCAAACTACTGGGAAATAACCATGGTAAATTACAGGAAATAAATGTGGCAAAATACCGGGAACTAGCCAGATCTGGCAACACTGCTACAAAATGGTAATTCTTTCAATAAATACCAAAACTACTATTAAACATAACACAATATTTCCTTGGATAAAATAGCATTATGATGTTCAATATCATATAACTACCAATTTCTACAACACTATTGTTAGCAAAACATATTGGTATTTCTGAAAGACCAAATTATCAACGAAGGTTATTTTTTTGAAGAAAAAAAATATATATATATATATATACTGTATATATATATAACTTATATATTGTGCACTACTATAAATCAAACATCATAATTATTCTTCCATGTTACAAAATGTGGAATGACCAAAGATGAGTTATGTAAATATTAATGCAACATAACTCATCCAGAAATTTCCATAATGTAATAACCGTACCGTACTTAATAATTTATTATAACCTGCTTTATTATTATTATATAATGTCACAAACTAACGTACAATATATTCCTTACGTATTAATAAGGGCCATATTCAACAACTAGCTTTGTGGTGCATACGATGGTGTGGTACCGGTACGATGGCTCCATAGACAAAAAACAAGAGCCGTCGTACAATACCACACCATCGTATACACCACGGATGTGCTTGTAACAGGCACTAAATTACCTTCTTGTTTGCAGTATGACATCCCTGAGGTGAATAATTTCCAAACACTGATAATAATAATATAAATAATACAATTGGTTTAGAGTTTTTCCATTCAATCAATCCTCAACATGTTACATTACAACCAGTGTTGCCAAGAAGCCGGTCAGTGTTACCAGATACTATTGTCACCATTACGCAAGGTATTCTCTGGGTTTGTTTAGAATATGAAGATGTGGTAACACTGCTCCCATGTCGTCATAATATTAGCAGTATAGCCATATCCGCTGTTTACCTGCCGTTGTGGGCTACTTTATGAATGGACTCGGGCTAGTTTTTTCTCACTAGGGCTTGTGGCAGCTAGAATAGAATCATTTACCCACCACATCAGTCCTGTTTCCTGATACACTATAAAAAAAAATAGTCTTCATCCAAACCTCTCTTAACCTACTACAAGGTAAGATGAAACATATTAACTGAAGATTAAAGTAGCTGCCTCTACACTACATTGGCTACATTCCATATTTGGGCTATATATTTTAACTTGCAACACTGTACTTTAATCATCATACTTCCTTGAGTCACTTTTCTACATCACTCGTTATTCTGGTGAGTTGTATTAGTTTATTTACCTGTTATTTGACCTCCTCTACCATATATGACATAGATAAATAAACTATGGAGGTTGTATTGTTCTATTTAATGCCAATAGATCCTTTATTTTTACTTTAATGTTATAACAATAGATGAATACACTATGAATGTTGTATTGTTATATTTAAAGCCAACAAATCTTTTGTTTTTATACTGAAATTGGTAACATTATATATTGTATATATTATTATCATAACCCAATATTTTGGACCATTCTAACACTTTTCAGCTATGGTGTTTCTCTCGGAGATGCCCAGTTTTCACCCCCAATACAGTACTTTCCACAGACCTTCTCTATCGACTTTGTCAATGCCTTCTCCATATCCATAGAAACAGCATACAACTTCTGTCCCTTCTCGAAATACTTCTCTATTACACATCTCAAGGAGAAATATAAAGTTGTACTGCTAACTTGGAATATGCTCAACCTTATACATAAACATAAAGTTTGCCTGCCTGTTACGCTCCGTTCACTATATTGTATATCTTAGTATCATTACAAACTATTTTTTCTCCTGGTAATCAATGTATATTAAAAATTGCAACCTTTCAAAACGCTCATTTTTTTAACGATTTTACGGTAAAATGTTTCATCTTCACTACTCCCCAGAGATGAATGTCAATCAGAAACCTAGTTCAGATGCTATTGCAAAAAAACTATATGTCACGGGCCTTGAAATGCATAGTAATATATTGTGTTTACAGTCAAGATGAACCGGCTGTTTGGACGAGGTAAAGCCAAGGAACCCCCAGCAAACCTCACCGACTGCATCTCCAACGTTGACGGTCGCGCCGAATCCGTTGAAAAGAAAATTGCTCGACTGGATGCAGAACTCATCAAATACAAAGATCAGATGAAGAAGGTAAGGCTTATATTATTGAGGATTCTGTGATTGTACAGTATATGAAAATTGGAGGCTTCTGATTCCAAGGGTTCTGACCACCCTCCATGATGTTCTGGGGGTGAGGTTGGGGAAGCAGAAGGTGATGTCAGATGTCAAAGAGGGCTTTGGTGAGGGATGTGGGTGCATTGGTGAGTGTTGTTAAATGTAATGAGGTTGTCCGTTTGGGGAAGGTATCTTCTATCTGTGTCTGGGTTGTTGACATTGAAGTCACCACCCATGATGAGGTCAGGTTGGTTGGTGATTTGTTGGAGCTGGGAGGAAAAGTTATGGGGAATGGAACTGTTGGGCAGGTTTGAGGGGGAAGTATAACTCAAATATTGTAATATTTGTTGTTTTGCCAGTGCGGACTTTAATGGCTCAAATTTCTGTGGTGGTGTTGTAATGGAGGAGAAGAGATTTGAGATGCACACTGGTTTCTGTATAATTGAGGGATTTGTGGACTAGGGTGATGAGTCCACCACCATTGCTGTTGGCCCGGTCTTAGCTGATGGTGGTAAAATTGGGGAATGTTTTGTGTGTGTTGCATAATTTTGCTTCTTGTAATATGGCAGTGTGTATGTTATGTTATACTGTATGTTACTTTGAAGACTTGCTAAATGAGGAAAATAAACACATGCTGGAAGAGATGGACATGGTGGAAGGACCAATAGAAGAAATATCAGAAGAGGAAGTGAAGAGAGCTTTAAAAGGAATGAAAAATGGAAGAGCGGCAGGTCCAACGGGAATGACAAGTGACTTGATAAAGAAAGCAGGTGTTTTAGGTGATTTAACAAGAGTATTTAGAAGTATAGTTGACGAGGGAGAAATTCCTGATGGCTGGAAAAGTAGTGAGACTGTTCCAATATACAGTATAAAGGAAAAGGAGATGCCCTGGAGTGTGGAAAATATAGAGGAATTAGACTATTGGAGCATGGAATGAAACTATTTGAGAAGGTATTGGAGGAGAGGTTGAGGAAATTGATAAAAGTGGATAGTCGACAGTTTGGATTTTGCCCAGGAAAGTCAACAACATAATGAGGCAAATGCAGGAAAAGTTCAGTGAGAAGAAGAAGTTGTACCATGTGTTTGTGGACCAAACCCAGACTACAACTACAAGACAATGAAATAAACATGTAATTCTTGGTTACACAAGTCTAACACTGTGTACAATTACCTGAAATGAAGTGCTTGGAGCAGAATCGCCAGTTTTCAGGTTTTTTACCACCTTTGGGATATGAAATCTTGACACACCAGGAGTCTTGTCTGAGTTACTGCATCCTACTATACAGCAGTAATTTCGCATCTTGAATTTTGTCCGAAGAGGAGGTAAGTATTAAAAAACATACAGCTCCCTGCAAACTGCCCTCTCCTTGTCAGGGTTACCAATATGAGAAGTTTCGGGAGGCGCTAGACTTACTCCTCAAAAACGGTATTTTTAATAAAAGGCCGACGTATACTACCGACTTTTATAAATGAATATTTGCATTTTGTTACACCAAGATTCTGAAATAATAAAAAAAATAAAAAATAAAAGGCGCAACAAAACATTGTAAATATAATCTAGAAAAGACGTTAAGGACACGAAACTCTCGCTAGATCACTTTAAAAAGCATTAAATGGAGCTCCCAAAGCACTAAGTTGGCAACTCTTATCCTTGTAAACAAAGCTCCTGCCTTACCATGATGGCCGCCGAGCGTGCTGTGACGTCACAGTGACGTCACGCGAAAACACCCTATAGTAGTAGGGGTGATGGTGTTGGAAGTAAAAGGTGGCAGTAATGGTGAGGGTGATGTTGTCATGTTGGTCAGGTCCATGCGTTTGTGGAGGCAAGTGTTGTCGATGACAAGTGGGTCCAGTTCTTAAAATGTTGCATTGAACTGAATCCTTTGTCTGTTTACTAGATAAAATTATTTAAAATGAGTTTAGAGTACATGTATGTCGGATTGCTTTTGATGTCTCCGGCTAGAAAGAGAAGCCAAGAAATTACAGCCGGAGAATCATTTCTCGGTGATGAATGAAAAATGTGTTGCTGTGTGTGTTGTGTGAGGAGTGAGGTATTGCCCAGGTGACTGAAGCCATTCCCTAAGTGGGAGCAGGGGAATTTTGTGATGGTTTGGCCCCCATAGTTTCCTTCCTTGGTAGCCTTAGGGGGTGGTCCCATGACATAGATGCCACCACTCCAGGACCAGTGACTGAGTGTTACATGAGGTTGTAGATACAACTTATACAAGGGTTAGAATCACTTTCGGCTCTTCATCTATCCCTCGTTTTCTTATTCTCTGATATTTAGGTTTCTGTCCCATCACTCTATCTCCTTATGTGAACTGACTATATATTGAGTTTTTAATGGTGCTTCCTATTTAGTTTACCCAATATCAATATTTTGTAACTTTGCTAATCATGTCTGACAACAGATGCGAGAAGGCCCGGCCAAGAATGCTGTGAAGCAGAAGGCGATGCGGGTCCTGAAGCAGAAGAAGATGTATGAGCAACAGTCCTCCAACCTGCGCAACCAGAGCTTCAACATGGAACAAGCCAACTACGCCACTCAGACACTCAAGGATACCAAGACCACTGTACAGGCCATGAAGCTTGGTGTCAAGGAGATGAAGAAAGAGTTTAAGAAGATCGATATTGATGAAATTGAAGACATACAGGTACAATAGACATATTTTGAGGTTGTATAGTATGAGGAAGTTGGCAAATTTATTTGTTTCCATTCAAAGCCAAATTTTATTTTATGACTGAATTGGCATTAACTAATTTCATAATGTGTACAAGTTGAAGTGTGTATACAAAAACTCTTCCCCCTTACAGGACGACATGGCCGACATGCTGGACCAGGCTGATGAGGTTCAGGAGGCTCTGGGCCGAACCTACGGGATGCCCGAGATAGACGAGGACGACCTGGCAGCGGAGCTGGACGCACTAGGGGACGAGGTGTTGCTGGACGACGACGCCTCCTACCTGGACGATGCCATCAACGCCCCCAATGCGCCTGAAAAGGAGCCAGGCGCCGAGACCCTCAAGGATGGTATGCCTGTCGACGAGTTTGGACTGCCACAGATGACAACGTAGGGGTAACTAACTGGATTGGATATTCCTCATTGTTGACAGTGGTAGGTGGCTTGTATGTATGTCTGTCAATAGCTCTGTCATTATTCTACGGCTGATGGTAAACATCAACAACTTATAAGTATACAGTATGTACGATCATCGTTCCAATTTGAGATGTGGTTGGTTGTGGTCAGTGAAATCATCCAAATGTCCAGAGCAAATAATACTGTCAAGGGTTTACCATAATTGATTAAAACTTGCTATATTTGAGTCATTCGTCATATTTGGACATTGATTAACAGTTTGAGGTGAGTTGACATGCATTCCTCAAACTACAAAATACCTCTTTTTATTTTGTTGTGAACTACTATCTGAATGTCTTGCATTATAAAATTAAAACCTCACAGGCAGGTTTATTTATTGGAAAGCGACACACTGGGTAATAAGACAATACACTAACACAGGTGATATTATGAGGTTGCATCTGATTGCCTGATGTACCACTTTGGGCTGTTGGATTGTGAGCTTTGACCAATCACAAAATACTGTACTGTACCCTCTTATGATTATTTGGCTGTAGACGTTAATCATCACTACCGAAATACAGACTTTATTATACACAGAGTTCCTGGCACTAAAATCAACATTACAGGCAGAGATGGTCGGTAATGATGATAATATTGTTGATGTGCCTATTTAATACAGTAATGTACATTTATCACTCATATGCCACTATGCAGTAACCATAACTGTTGAGTTTCTGTCAGGGAAACTACTTTACTCCTCTCCCTCTCACTCTTTTCTTTTCTTGGGGGGGGGGGGGCAAAAATGTTCTTGCTTCCTTGATTTTCTAGGCTTTTCAGTTAATCTAATGCAATCGAAAACAAATTAAACCAAACATGGAGCTACTTACTTGAAACACTGAAAGTGTGTACAGTATTTGTAACTAAGGTCAAACTAATAAGAAAGAAAACTGCTTTTTTGCCAGAATGCCAGAATTTATTTTGCAATGTGCTTGTAATGAGTTGATGGCCACTTTCTTATTATATGGAGAATTATTCATAAAAGATGAAAATCAGAAAAATTCTGTACAGTATATAGAAAGCCTGCCATCTGGTAGTCCTCAGTAGTTGACAAGTCTTTCAACTTTTCAATCCAAATCATCATAGTGCAGTCAATAAATGCATACATTATTAAACCTGCTAACTAGAGGCCTTGACTGATGTGGATAGTTGTCACAATTGTGTTTCATTTTCCATGGCCAACTGTTACCCGGTACCAAGATAAAAAAAACTATCAGTGTAATTCTTTTTTCAGTTTCAGGCTGTGTCCAAATTCTTTTATTTACATTCTTACACTCTTGAATATTCATATTTTGTCAGATACTGTATGTTGTTTATTAAAGTCATATATTTTATTTAGATTTTTAAAGGAATAATCATTTAATACTTATACAGTCGTATAAGTTATGACTCTATAAAAGCGGGTTTACATGGGGCAATTTTGCTCCAGGCAACATGAAATGGGTGTTCCCGGCTATACTGCAGGAAGTTCAACCTGTCGGAGTTTTCTTCCTGGCAGCGGCAATACACCAAGGGAAGTCCCATTGAAAAAGTGAAAAAATAGCCATCGCCAGCAAAGCATACATACACACATACTGTACATACGAACACACACACACACATATTGGTTGTCTGTAAAATTCACCCAAATTACTCATCTTCATTATTTTGGTTATGACTGTACACATATCTCACACACATTCACACAACTCTCTCTTTCTCCTTGATACAACCCCTCTCCCTCTCACACACACACTCTCTACCTACCTTCCATCTCATTCTCTCTCTCTCACACATACACCCTCTACCTCCCCTTTCTCTCTCTCTCCATGTCACAACCCCTCTCCCCCACCTCTCTTTCACATTCACACAACCCCTCTCTCTCTCTCTCTGTAACTAATAAGTATTCAGATGTGCTTCGAATACCTAGAGACAGTAAATAAATACACAATAAGATATCTTCAGAGGAGTCCATCTCATTTGTTTATTTTGCAGTACTGGCAGCAAGAGTGTTCCCACCCATGTATAGTCTTTTCTTTGAAACTTGCCTGGAGCAAAATTGCCCCGTGCGAGACCAGTGACTGTTCAGGTACAAAGATGTGTGTAGTAATATGAAGCATCTCCTACAATGTACCAATAGAACAAAGGTCACATTAATTCATTGCTAATTATAACTGCTTATATTTTTACTTGATTACACTATTACAGCATATATTTATAATAATTTTATATGTAAAAGTTAGAAGGCAACTGTAATTAAATACTATATACACCATTATTTGATTATGAAACAGGAACCTGTGTAGTCACTTTAATTAAATAAATTCATGTCTGTTTTATGACACTGATGTTGTTTTAAGATATGACCACTACAAAGGTTAATGGTATGATAACAAGTTTTGTCATCAAGAAATGTGATACAATAGATCCAATGTCCTCTTTTCCTTAGCTATGCATAATATACAATGTAGGGTCAGATAATATAGACATTGATTTCAAGTTCAAATATGTATTTAGGGACCCTGAATATTGGAGGTAAAAGAATCCTTCAAATATTGCCATGAACCACCAATATAAAAACATGGTAAGGAAGGATTGTAGTTAAATATTGATTCCAAGTTCATTTTAAAAAGATGCAACTTGAATCAATGATGGCATTGTGCCTCAGGATGTTGCTTTTGTTCTGCTGTGTCCTGCAAGCAACCCCTCAGCCCTATTCTTTGTCAACTGTGTCTCATACACCCGACATGGTGGTCGAGGATTTACCCGCCATCACTAGTGACTACCACCACCAAGACCGATGCTGAGGGTAGTTCTAATATATCCCTTTTGTTCGTCGGACTGGAAATATTTGTGGCCTACTTTACCATGATATATAATAAAATGGAATAGGGTGACAACTGAAGAGATTAACATTGTAAAATGCCAACTGTGCCAACTAACACATGGGGTCTTGGAGTGGCAGCATCTACATCATGGGACCACCCCTCAGGGCTACCAAGGAAGGAAGCTATGGGGGCCAAACTGCCACAAAATCACCCTGCCGAGAGTTCCTGGGGTGTGAAGGGTAATGAACAGTAGTTAGTACAGTAGTGGAGATGTGTGGAAGGCAAAGAACGAGTGATTAAATTGTGGTAATGTGTTGAAGGGCTCATCTTGGAAGTAGTGAAGATGTGTGGTGCAATTTATTGATGCCCACCAATACCATGCATCTTCACTACCCTCCACACACCAACACTACCTCTCAGAGACATTATCCTTCAACACCATACAGTTCTCCAGACACCACACATGATGTTTTCTGCATCATTCTGTGAGGGTTGATTATTATTTGTGGCATAATACATAAATAAATGTATTATTTAAACATAGGTCTATAATACTCACAATAAATAACATTTATAACTAGTAAGTTTTCCATAATAAAAATAAACTACAATATACCGTACAGTACTGTACTTAAACAAAAATTATCCCCAATGATGCGGATTATATCGGGCCATAATGTTGAAAATTTATGGAGATAAACTTTAAATCATTCTTAATTCATCCTTTCTAAATTAATAAAAAAAAGTTTTATTCTACTGTATATTATAACAATACTGTATGTATAAAATCAAACAAAATTTAATTATACCAATACTGTACAAAGCAAAAAAAAAAAAAGCAAAATTTTGTCTTCATAACTTCCTTTTCTTTTTCATTCATTTACTTCTCTCTTACTCTTCCCCCACTATTTGTTTCCCTTTCCTCTGACATTTAATCCTCTGTTCCTTTTTCTTTGTAACACTTCCCCCTCTATTTCTTCTCTTTTTCTTGATTTTGTTTGCTTTCCATCATTTGCTTGACCGGTAACGAGCTTTCCAAAGAGTCTCCATCCGTTTCTTGACATGCCCCATGATTTTCTCCAAATGCTGTAAAATCAAATACATAATAAGAGGCTTATAATAATAATGATACAATAATGATATTATAAATAGTAATAAAATAGATAAAAAAAAAGAAAAAAAGTCATAATCCTGTCAACCACTACCATTACAATCCCACTAGCTAATGTAAACATATGCAGGATTAAGGGGAGTTGGGCAACCAAATTTTCACACCGCAGAGAGGGAGAGAGAGAAAAAATTCTATAGTGAGAAACATACATTGAGAGCGAACATACACACCAATCTTTGTGAGGCCAATATCTCTTGCTCTGCGTTAGGGGTGGAGGGATTCATTTGACACTCCTTAGTGATGTGGTATAGACAATGTGAGATCTTGAATAACATTTTGATCACTGCCTGGGCATCCTCCCCTGTCCTCAACTCACTGTCTGTAACAACAACAACAAAAAACTATCAACAGTAGTGTAAAAGTATACTTGTCCCACTGGTGACTAAGAAAATCTGAAGGACAACAAATCACAAGTTCATATCCAAATAATGCTGTTAGTACACTAACTCCATGACTTACGAACATTCCGTAGATACGAACAAATTTCTGAAGTGCTTTAAGTAAAAACAATTGCCTGAAAGGTGCTGCATATATATAGTTCACCAGTCTGCCATGGCACGGCAGCACTCACCATGCTTTTCCTCACAGTAACGTCAAAAACACGAAAGTGTCATTTCGTTGCGTCTTGGTATATCGCATTATTTGTGCCCTAACTTCACTTTCATTGGACATTATTTCATCTAAAATGTCAGGTGTTAAGTGAAAGTTAACCCCTTAGAAACGACTTCTTTTTTTTCACCCCCAGCCGACAGTGTGTACAAGGTTGTGTGTGTACGTATTTATGTGTAATATACTGCATGTAAACACCTAAAATATTCAATGTACAGTGTAACTTTAAAATACTGTAGTCAAAATAAACTACATCAACAAACATATTCCCATGCATATAAGGGGATACATTTGCGTATATACGTGCGTGCGTACGGGGCAACATATCATCCACAAACTTTCCTCTGTGTCTGGACAGAAGAGGAGGAGGGAGGGAGTGCGTGTGTATCAAGGGCTACCAAGCGGAGGGAAGGGGACTGTAGTAGTGAGAAGGGGTCCTTGTTGGTGGGGGTATGTATAGGCTCCACCCACCAGCATACGCAGTTACCAGACACCATTACCACAGTCAAACCTTTTCTCAAGGATGTTAGCTTTCCATCGTTACCAACGCCAGCTCGCTAGCTACTCGCTACAGTTTTTTATAGGTACGTCGACATGTCGGTTATTCGGAGCGAACCATTAATTTTTTTATCATCGACATGTCGGTTGATCGGTCCTAAAGGGTTAAACGAGGAAGTCAGTGGCAGTGCAAAGAAAAGACAGGCCATAACATTACAAGTGAAAATGGACATAATAAAATAACTGGAAAGAGGTGAGAAGATGGCCAATGTCGCCACATTAAAGTTCCACTATGAATCACCTTCAAATAGAAGTAAAGGTGTTGGATAATACAAATATGGGTACTAGGTATGCTATACAAGTATAGGGTTTTACGTATTCTTAATATAGATGAGGCTTTAAAACATGATGAAAACACCGATGGGGACATGAACAAATGGACTTACGAACAGCCTCTCAGTCCCCATTATGTTCATAAATTGGGTAGTTACAGTACACAAAACTGTTAAGGGGTTAGTACAGTGTTGGTAAATCTGGAGCACTTGATTCCTCCAAAGTATTCCAAGCACCGGGCCAACATTATTTTTGTTCATCTGGTCCTGTTTCAAGGCATACTTAAGGCTCTCTAATGTACCAGAAGTATACCATCCCCTTACAGGAAATAAGATTATCAGTACTGTACCAATATATGTAGCCAAATTAACGAACGAGTCTCGATGGCAGGCACACTAAAAGCTATCGATTTCTCCAACCTGTGCATTCATATAAGTAACCAAATCTAATGCAATTTGTTCTTTGACACCGTTTGGACTCCTAACTAGCCTCCTATTTTCTCAACGCCATTGGTGTCAAGGGTTGAAAAGTGTTAATTAAATTTTGTTCTTTGCCCTTACCACTAAGAACAGCAAAACAGTAATACCAGTAATTGCTTTAGTTGTACAGTAGTTCCAATTTCATATACTGTAGGCTCTAGATATACGATAATGAAATTGAGCATATATATCCTTTTGACACATGCCCAGTAAATCACTTAGTCTGTATGATAATTAATAACAGAAGCATGGGAAAATATTTGGTGGTGTTCTTCAATGAGCCACTGATTGTAAAATGAAATCATGGTAACAAGTATTTATTCATTAGATTTCAAGTTTAAGGTACCATGTGATATAGTCAGAAAATTGGAGGTTAGAGAGTCCTTCAAATATTGCCATAAAATGCCACCTACATTGAAGGAGCTTGTTTCGTGGCATAGTCGAGGGGAATAAAAGCCACCAAGTCTCAAACGATGACAGGTTCCTGAATCTTCCAAACTATGCCATAATACAGATCCCCCATTAGTACCATTGAGGGTGTCTGTTTTCCGGCATAGGTTGGAGGAATCAGTAGCCTTGCAATTCACCAACAAGAGAATTTCTCCTTATCTTAAAGCATGAATGAATCTCTACCTTACCTGGCATACAATGGGTCTTGATGATAAAGTTGAACAAAATCATGAGTTCTTCAATGTCATATTTTTGTGTGCTCATCTCCCTAGTGTCTTTAGTGGCCAAGGATATCCTCTGGAGAACTGCAGAGGATAAAGTGAATGCATCATAAATAGCCACTATACACACAATGTACTATATGTAGTTTTATTGTGGTGCACAAAAGGGAAGAGAGAGAGGAGAGATATAAACCTACCCTGTGAAAGAGGTGGGCAGGGGGGTGGGGGAGGGGGGGAGCGATTCCTGAACGAGACAGTAGGAGAGGATGGTGATTTTGGTCTGGCTTTTGGTCTGGCTCCTTGCTGGTGTGGCTCACTGCTCCTTGGGGGGGAAATGTGGGGTGGGGAGGGGGTCCTTGAGGTCTTCATGTTGCCACTGCAGCTTCCTGACGGACTCGGCGATCTGAGGTTAGGTTAGGTTAGGTCATATAATCATTATCCTTATTATTATTATTATTATTATCATTATTAACATGACTATGATCATTATTATTTTATCATAAACATAAGTACAATACCAGTAACTATATGTGGAAAGTGTACATAATAGTGTGTATCTGTGTCTTGTCCTAAGAAATATAGTACAATAGATACCTGGGTTCATTCTTTATGTGTTGTTTGGGTACAACTCGACATTCCAATTCCCACTTTCTGGGGAACAAGTCCACACCTACAACAGCCGGAGAACAGAATAGTATACGGTAAAAAATTAATGGGCAGACGTCTTGTATAATGTACTTAGAACTAGCAGAAACTAATGAACAAATAAATATGCAAAATCGTAAACAGTACTATGAGGGCAGATTGAGATTACTCTGAATGAAACAGAAATGTAGGATTTTTCTGAGTTCCTTGCAATCACACCTCACAATATGCTTCTGCATATTCCTACAGCTATGCTTTCCATCCTGTAATTTTCCTACTTCCTAATGCATTCTCTCAGCAATTTGTACAGCCTTTTATATGAATGACCTTCCTCGCATACAGGTGCAGTACACTTTACAATACAGCAAGCAAGCAAGCAAGCAATCTGTACACAAGTTGTTCTTACTAGTAATCTTCCTAATAACACCAACATCAACACCCTCTGCTCTGACCAGTTCCTCTCGGAGATGGTCGCGCTCCTTTGCTGTCAACACCCTGCTCTCCAACATGAATGAAGATTTCTGTAAAGAATGAGAGCAAACTAGTGTAGGGTGAAGATGATATGGTAGGCCCTCGACATAAGATGACGATATTGAACACTATCCTTTAAACACAGGCCCAGTCACTTAGTCTATATGGTAATAAATAATAGAAGCCTGGGAAAACATTTGGTAGTGTACAATGAAGTCTTGTATAAAAGTATTAATTTATTGTATAGTACAATACAATATATCGAGGGTCTACAGCAATATTATACGAGCATATTTCCTTCATCCATCCTCTACACCAAAAGGTTTTAGGGTTGTAGACTGTGGTTTTCTTTGCGAGTGTCTCTGTATTTTTTCAGTGATTGTATTAGTGGTTCGTCTTTTAGCTGAGGGTAGTATGCCAGAAACTTTTTGTGTACTGGGCGATGAAACACCCAAGATTCCCTCCAAAAAGTATGTGAGACAAGCTTTATTATATCAGAAATCTAAACAAACCCAAACAATTACAGGCATTTGGTGATATTGTGAGACACAAGTAATTTCACTACAGTATAAATTTTGTATAATGTACAATGAACTTAGGTAACTGTACTTAAAAATGGCACAGGAGACAGTACTTCTGGTAAACATACATACATATACAATGGCTACACACTATGCACAGTACTACAGTACTCACTATGTACTTTTCGATGTGCTTCTTCCCAATGACATGGTAGTACATATGGTCCATCTTGCCGTGTGCCCCACAAAGATTACACTTGTAGTAACTGGGACCATTACCTTTACTGTACTCTTCCACCATCTGTAGTCCTGTGGGGGAACAATACTGTGCTGTACTATAATTAATTAAGGGTCAAGTATATTTTTGGTACATTAGATCACCTTGATTCCATCAAAGCATGTCTGGAAACAGTACTAATACAACAACATAATGGTTGCCTGTTGCATGGAATAGTTTTGAGGAATCAATTGCTTCAGATTTATTTACTAACACTGAACTTTCCCCTTAACTGATCTGTCTGTATATTGGCAATCTATCTACTGTACAGGGAAGCAAATGTTGGCAATACTATACTATACTGTATGGCAGTATTATATGAATTAACTACTGTCCAGGGAAGTGAGTGTTGCTGACCAATGGGGCTGATGGTGCTGTGATGGAGTCGGTATTGGAGGGAATCTCTTGGGAAATTTGTCGACCCGGTGCTGCGAAAGCTGGTTCCTCGACTCTCTCGTTCATTCTTGTCCTTGTTCTGTTTATAAAGAATAAGCAAGAGTAAATAAATTATTAATCATCTCATTTTATCTCCTATCATCTGCCCAGTAGCATGAAGGATATTAACAAAAAAATAAAAAGATGGTGTCAATGGTGGTGTGGTGCTGGTACGACAGCACTGTAGTGTGTCTAGATTCATCGTTACAATACAACGCCACCAAAATTCTTGTATACGGCCCATTGCTTTACCTTCTGATGTGTTCCTGAGCGACAGTGATTCTCCAGCGCTTCCACTGCATTCATATCTTTGTTACACAACTGTAGAAAAAAAAAAAAACAGGGAAAATAAATGTATTGGGCCTGTGTTAAACAATATGTGTTACATACATTAGGGTTTTACTGTATCAAAGGACTGCCATACTTCAAAAATAATACTGTACAACAAAACAAACGGTTCTATTCACACCTCACAGTGGAAAATCATCCGTTTGGAGAAGTCCGTCTTGATTTCAAAATCCTTCCCATACAATAAATCTGAAAGTAACAGACACATATGGTATCAAATTCCTTACTGTACACCAGCAGCAGGGACTGAAAAAATACTTATCGATGTAAAAGCGTAATGGAAATTATTATTGTTATTGTCTACCACATCACATGTTACCTCTATTCCCTGACTCTGGTTCTCAGGTCTCCTTTGCTCTTTCACATTCACAAAATGTCCTCTAAAATACTTACAGCAATACGTTAGTGAAGTTGGGGGAAGTCTAAGAATGGCTTGAGCCGTGATTTTCAACCAGTGTGCCACAAAGCAACCTTCGGTGTGCCACGGGAAATTTGAGCGACAATACTTCCTAATTCATATATGGTACAGTAAAAGGCATGATAGCTGGACATGTAAATAGAAGGTGTGGATTAACTAAAATAAGGGTGCAGTCAGGTAGATAAAGACACCCATGAGACCCACCCTCATTTGCTTTTTCGCATGTGACCTGTCCGCATTACACACACACACACACACACATGTATAAAATAACAGTGTCAAAGAAGAAACTCATTTCCAATTTTAGTTTAACATCGTTCACACCAACAGGCCTGGCATCCTTCTAAAACATAAAATACTATTTTTTAATCAGTTTATATTTCACGCTTAGCAGACAAGAACAGGTCGCAACTTCAGACACTGGAAGACAACTTGAGGGTATGTCTCTCAATTATTCTACCTCGAACGTCGTTATCTAGCACAAATTTCTCACTAAAGGTTATCTGGCAATTTAATGTGCATTGTATACAGTATTTGTTCATATCATATGCAAGAAAATAAATAAAATATCTTAAATAAGAGTTATGAACACATTACAATACTGTATTACCATTCATTATCTTATAAATAATGACATTTATCCATAAAAAAAGTTTAAATATTGGTGGGGCGCCGCAAACTTTTTTGTGCCGAACAAAGTGTGCACCGTACAATATTAATATCCAGCAATACAATAATATAAGCAAAATAACAAGTCCCGGTGCCAGTAAATATCCATCACACAACTTACACACAGCCTCTTGAAATATGTCCTTGTGGCCGACGGAATACGCCATCATTGGGAACTTTTGTAGTATGGAATCAGCCGTGTACTGTGGGAAGGTACCATACAATGTCAATATTACTGGTGTATTCTTATTATTACTATTATTATTATTACATTTATATATTACAGTATTATCATTATAATTATTAATATTATTATTACTGTACTATCATTAATGAAATTATTTGTAGTAGTATTGTAATTATCATTATGACCTGTATTAAGTTAAAATAAATAAAAAACTAACATAACCTTCGCGAGACCACATACCTTATCGACTGGTTTCCGTAAGCGTGACATTGTGGTGGTGCGGCACTGGTGAGGAGAAACAGGATAATTATTAGTCAACTTGGGATACTTGTTATTGCCAGATATAGGGAGATATGCAAAAACATCAGTGCTGTCGTACCGGTAACACGTCATCGTATATACCACGAATATTCTTACATACATTATCAACTGTACTGTACCAACCTGATCTGACTTAGGGCACAGAAATATAGGGTATTTATCTCGAACTATTGCCGTTTTGTAACAGTGTTACCAGATTCGACTAAGTCCCAGTACTTTGCCCAGGTCATTTCCTGGTACTTTATCACAGTTATTTCCCAGTAGTTTGCCAAGGTTAGGTCCCAGTAGTCTGCTGCAGTCTAGGTTAGATTAGGTAAGGTCAGGCTAATTTCAAATGCCCACCTCATCTTGGAAATGGGGCATTTCCTAAGAAAATGCCATAACTTAGAAGAAGTGTCTTAGAATGGTATAAATTAACTAGTGGGTAAAGAAGGTTAAAACATCGTAATAGAAATCGGCAATAGAATAGATAATTACCAAATAGAGTATACATTACGTAATTCTGCATAAGAGGTCCACCTGGATTGTTCCCACATTTTATACATTTTCATGCATATTTTTACTTGTTCTATTGATTGTTGCCCATAATATTTAGAAGAGATAACTTTTTTACCTTTACTTGACCTGACCTGACCTAACCAAACCAGGACCAAGGCATAAAGGGTCCACGTGGCAAATATTTACAATTTGTGTATATTTCACAAGGGGACAATGTAATATGTTCATGTGTAATAAATTTAAGAGGAGGTTGCACTTATTTTTGGTATAATAGCATATCGAAAATTTCAGCTCTCCAGAGCCTAAGTTCAGTATTTTCCTGCCATTGTAAACATTGGACAGACCCGGTAGTCTGCCCAAGTTAGGTCCCAGTAGTTTGCCCAGGTTAGGTCCCAGTAGTCTGCCCAGGTTAGGTCCCGGTAGTCTGCCTTGGTCCTGGTTTGGTTAGGTTAGGTCAAGTAAGGGTAAAAAAAGTTATCTTCTCACAGTATTATGGGCAACAATCAATGGCTGCGTAAGCAGGAAGACCTCAGACAGCCGACTCAAACCCCCCACCCCCTGCTCACAGGGGCGATAACCTCTGGCATCAGTGGCATTTTTAACGTGTCCCGAGCAAGGATCGAATGCTGGGCTACAGAATTGCAGCCACAGACTCTAATCACTGTACTAGCCAGAGGCTAAGTCAAGCGTTTGTCCATAATTTGTTTTCGACTCGAGGTTTTCAGAATGCAATATTTCATAGTGAGTTTTAAATCACTATTAGTGGGTAATGATGATATTAAAAACATACGCAATAACTCACAGATACTCACAATAACGGTAATTCATTCAATATTTACCCACCCGAGTCCTCTAATTATTACAACTTTAACAATTACCGATATTTCTTGTGGGTTATACTCACATTTGTTGTGTTATCAGCAACAGGATTACAAGAATGCTTTTGACAATTTCAGTGTTGCCAGATAAATAAGTAAACAAACCGTATATTCTTATGACCTTGAAGGTATTAAATATGGAGAATGCATTACGTCATATTATACTTGAGGCCACTGGCAGTTTTCTGAACTAAAAGTGGAAAATCAAGCTTGAATATCTACAGAATCTGGAAGGAAGAGAGCAAATAAGCTATTTTGTATAACAGACCAGTAATAATATATATTTTTCAAAGGGCGAAAACATAACCTACAACTCAAGGATAGAAATAGACACAGTGGAAGATATACCAGTGAGGTGACATTATTACTGACATATGTGGCTGGGATGCCCTCTCGATATTTCGATATTTTTTCGTCATCGTCGCCGCTGCCCTACCGCCCCCCCCGCCGCCGCCGCCGCCCTGCCGCCGCTGCCGCCGCCGCCCCGTCGCCGCCGCCGCCGCCGCCACCGTCATTTTTTAATAATTAGTTTTTTTAAATGTTTTTTTAATAATATATATTTTTTTTAATATTTTTTTTTATTAATGTTTTTTTTTTTTTTTTTCAATAATTAACTTTTTTTATTATTTTTTTTCATTAATTTTATTTATTTTTATTTTTTTTCGTCGTCGTCGCCGCCGCCCCGCCGCCACCCCGCCGCCGCCACCATGCCGCCGCCCCGCCGCCGCCGCCCCGCTGCCTCCGCCGCCGTCGCCGCCCCGCCGCCGCCGCCACCGCCATTTTTTAATAATTAGTTTTTTTAATTGTTTTTTTAATAATATATATATATATTATTTTTTGGTGTATAATACATGCAACTTAGGACACAAATTTGCTTCATAATATGAGAAAAGTGAAGGAAAAGTAGACCAATTTGTAGTATTTTCTTACGACTTTGTTTACAAACTTTCTTTTGTTTCTGCCCAATCCGTATCTGGACGACGAGAACACAGATTCTACGTATTTGGTCAGTTCTCGTCACTGAAACCAAGCGCTCCCAAGACGGTCTTGGTACCCCAATCCTCCGCTTGGACGACCAGATGACGTCTATACTCGGAAGTTACTCCCCTCCCCTCTTTCTCAGTTTGCATTTATTAATTTTTAACCACTGGGAAACATAATTTCTGCAAATTTTCTGTAGAACCTATGAAAATTCAGTAGAATTCATAAGTTTTTGTGGAGAAACTTACAAAATTCAGTAGATTACGGCAATAATTCGGGATTTCACTGTTTTCAACTTCGTGTTTGTTATCCCTACTCTCTTCCTTCTTTTTTGTGGTATATATTCTTCCTGACAATCAATAATATCCTAAATCGCGGACTATTTAAGGTATATAACAGTAATGATATATTCCCTCTTCTTTATATATTTATTTAACAGACGTAATAGACTTACAGAGAGAATCACATAAACGGTGGATAGAGTTCAAATAATTATACATATAAACAAATAAAAACAATACAGTTCAAACTTCGTGCGAGATAATACGAAAATGGAACCTGGAAGCTGGCATATGTTCCTTGGCACTCTGCAGAAGAGAGAGGGATATGATGGTTACAGTTTGTCAACATAATAGTTACATCTCCTACAAGTAGATTACACTACAGCTGAGATTATTGCAAACTACTTAGATTTAAGGATGGGACTCCATTTCAATAGCAGAATGAGGAAACGAAGCAGAAGAAGAAGCAGCAACACCACCAGAAGAAGATGAGGAAGGAGGATTAGAAGAAAACGAAGTAGAAGAGGAGTTTATACCGTCACAGTTACAAAGGTAAGGGAGAATTTCGTCTATACTTTGGAATTTCATTTGCATGTGCTGCACGATCGTTCGAGAAATTTCTAACTGCTGTTTCTGTGTTTGGACTTGTGCCTCCAGCAGTTTGGTCTGGTCTCTGAGGATGCTGGCAATCTCACTCCTGTTATACGAAGAGGTCTGGTGTTGTTGTAGAAGTTCGTGGATCATCACACTTTGTTCCTCGAGTTTTATTTGAAGGTCTATTAATGGAGATGTTTTGTTTGTGTCCGTTTCATTTCCAATGTAATCTATTGTATTTGTTGAATTGACAATGTTACCGTTTCCAGAATGGTTTTCATAGTCAAACGTCTGATCACTGTCGTCTGCTATGTTTAGTAAAGAAGATGGCGGATGTGGGTCACTTTCTGTACCATAAATGATCAGCTTACACCTTCTCACAGACAGTCCTGGGTTATAGCCTTGCTTACTACGTATTTCGAGGATCCACTTCCCTTGAGGTCGCTCCCCCCACATGTGTAACGTCAGGAAGGGCCAAGAGGTGAAGCCAGATCGAGAAGCATCCTTATGACGTTGAGTGAGCAGAGTTGATTTGGTTCCTGAAGGAGAAGTAAGGTGTATCTCTATTACACCACGTCTGTCAACATCGAGGGACATCTCTACTTGAACATGCTCTACAAAGTTTACCTGCTGGCACTCAACTACATACAATTCAAACACCGCAAAGCTCTGACTTGACTCTGAGGCATTGGTGGGAAATGCAGTGATCTCACAGGAATGTTGGGAAGGCACACTGGTCCAGTTACGGGATAACTCTACCATCCCATATGCATCCATTAGACCGAAACCATACCAGTGAGAAACTTGATGACCCGCCCCATTGACCTGCCAGTCATTGGCTTGAAGAGTTTCTGGACGAGCTGTTCTAACCACAATGTGTTGCAGGTCACGCCATGTCAGGTCTGGGTTCACCTGCAAAGCGAGAGCACAGATTCCTGCAGCAAGGTTTACAGAGGCACCGTTACCAGTGTGATACGAGGTACAAGAATGGTGAATGGTTATTGTAATAATACTGAATTCATCTAAAGTGCTAGAAGAACTGTATGTCGTGGCTATGATTGAACTACAGGCTTCTGAAAACCAGGGAACAGTGCCATCTGCCTTGGTGGAAGCAATACTCAGAGTCCACATGGAATTGGCATATCCATCACAGTTACAGTTGTCATTGTCCCTACCGCCATTACCTGACCCTGAGAGAAATATTGACCCCTTTCCACCCCGTCCATTACTGACACCATCTTTGAAGGCCTTGGTAGTGAGTGGACCTGGACCATCAACTGTCTTGCCATTATCATCTGGACCCCAGGCAGCAACATAGATATCAATATGTTGGGAATTATAAGACAGTGACTTTGCCTCTACCGCATCAGTCACATCACCATCAAGCATCCTTATACCCCCAATGGAGGAATCATACGCCACACCCACACCACAGATAGTGTTGTTATAGTCCGCTGCGATAACCCCGGCACTTCTGGTTCCATGCCTGTTTATATCGGTGAAGTCGTAGTGTGGTGTTGGGTCAGGGTCATCACTGTTCATATCATACGAGGCCTGAGGGTCATAATTCCTCACCAAGTCTGGATGATCCTTTTCCAAACCATCATCCAGTATTGTCACCACCACACCTTTACCAGTCACTCCCTCTTGCCAGGCAGACTCAACGTTCAAGTCACGCAACCCTCCACGATTTAGGTACCACATTTTAGGCCATTTGGGATCATTGAAGTTTATGTTGGTGTGACAGGGTGCTTGGTCATTCTCAATCGTTTGTTGCTCTGTGACATCCCGCTTGGCCCTGAGGCTACCAAGGTCGGTGAATGAAGTGGTCAGGTGATGTGTAGTGATCTCTCTATTGATTCTGCTCTTGACCACCTGCCGATCAGCCCACAAAACGCTGGGATCATTGAGTAGGCTGTCATGTTGTTGTTGGTGGTGGTTGGAGGTGGTAGAAGGTTGTTGTTGCTGCTGTTGGTGATGTTGTTGTTGTTGTTGGGTGGAGAAAGGAGACATTACTGAACGTTGCACTATACTCCCCTTCCGTCGTCGTCTCAACAAATACACATCGTCCAAGATTTTACCGACCACGTCTAGTTGGTGTCTCGTGGCCACATCTTGTATGACGGATTCCTCTCCACCTTTCACCTTAACAGCCCACTCGTCTGTGTAATGACCACTAACCTCTGCCCAGACCACTACCTGCACCACTATCACCAACAGACCACTAACACTCCAACTGCGGACACCCTCCATCGCATTTGCCACTCAAATTACACTATAGGATACTCGTACAATAAAATGAGTTATTTTCAGTATATAATTTATCTCCTTGGCTATATAACGTCCAGGCAGTGTTGATTGTTTACTGGTTGTTTGTGTCTGTAGTGCATCCGTCCTCTAGATCAATCAGTCTGTTTTAATTCATTGTGTTTCTTCACATCAACACTGCAGTCTGTTTTTGTCGTCACTCTTCACATCATCACTACTGCAGCGGGAATATATTATAGACTGTATTTGTCCGATGAAACCCAAGACGATCTCATCTGAAATATAAAGGTAAATTGATATATAGTTAGTTTGTAGAGATGCCGTATAGTTTTATCATTTTGTTAGCTTTGTACTGTACATGTAGGTATACAATTGCCGAGTTTTTAATTAAGGGGAGATTCTCTTGTTGGCAAATTAGAGAGCTACTAACTGATTCCTCTTAACTATAGGCCAGAAAACAGACGCCCTCAATGGTATTAATAGGGGATGTGTTTCTTGGCATAGTTTGGAGGAATCAGAGATCGACCCACCAACAACTGACATACATTCATTCATTAATCTTCTCCTCACATCCTCGCTAAGCACCAACAACACATCAATTAACAGTAGGCCTAGGGAATAGGGGACAGGCTTTCTACCCCCCCTCCCTCCAAGCCTGTCCCCCTATTCCCAAACCCCCACCCCCAACCCAAGCCTGTCCCCTATTCCCGCACCCCCTTAGATGAGAAGTGTTAATTAGTTATTTAGTTATTATTAGTTTTTTTTTTCACCTATAATTATTTAGTTATTATTAGTTGTTTTTTTTATCTTGTGTTATTTCACCTTGAGTTGCAGTAGTGTCGTAAGTACCTAAGTAAAGCTGTCTTGGCTGGTATACTGCAGGAGGAACCGAGTTAGGATGTATAAACAGTGGGAATATACTTATAAGTTACACTGTACTGTACTAGACTGCCACTGGTGATAGATAAGCCGTGAGGACAGACCAACCAACCAACTCACTCACTCACTCACAGCACCATGGAGGTAGTAGAGGTGGAGGCGCCATGACTCGCTAATCCAGGACAGTAAAGGTGACGGCACACTGGGCAATTCGGGCTAACTTGCCACTTGCTTTTGCCACCTGCTTTGTATTTTGTTAGCCCAAACGAGTGGTTTGCGACCGACTCTTGCCGGGAGGGAAAACGGATAATATGTTGGAAGCAAGTCCGAGCAACTTGCTCCCAGCATGCCTCACAGATCGAGTGCTCAAATGAGCCATTATCTGTGTCCTTTATATACCAAGGAAAAAAATATTGAGCATGCAAATCTTTGCTTGTACATGAAAATAGTTACTTCAATTAGTTAATCGACGTTGGAGTGCCTTGATTCCTCCAAAGTATGCCAGGAAACAGGACCATATGAACAA
>JAWZYT010003839.1:12500-25000 GCA_034508575.1 Petrolisthes manimaculis | reverse complement strand
ACATTTCTCAAACCTCTGTGAACGTTCTAAAAAAAATGCTGGTTGAAGTGTAATTGTCCTATCTAGGCAAGGTAGGTTATTTTTTGCCGAGAAATACAATGTTTGGACTAATGATGACTGGTTCTTACTAGTCTTTTCGTCTGGTGAGGCTATGATATTACAGTATTATTATTTAGTGTGACGTGCATTAGAAGAATTGGAGTGTATCAGTGCATTTTGACGTATTAGAAAATTTGGAGTGAGTAATCAGTGTACCGTGACGTATTAGAAAAGGTGAAGTGTATCAGTGTATCGTGACGTGTATTAGAAAAGTTGGAGTGGGTTATCAGTGTAAAATCAGTCACCCAGGTAGTAACTTAATTAAATGAATGGTAGTGTACCCTTCATATCAAATTATAAAGGCTTAGTCAGGTTACATCACGGATCTCTACCCAATTGAAAACCTCTCGTACATGGTCAAAAACGATCTGCAGAGGAAAGACCTTACCTAACCTATTCAAAATTCTAACCTAACCCAACCAAACCTAACCTAACTTAACTCTACCCAACCTAACCCAACCCAACCCAATACTTAACCTAACCTAACCCAACCCAACCCAACCTAACCTAACCTAACCTAACCAAAGCTCGATAAGGCCTTTCCAAACATCTCACCTCATCACAACACCTAACAACCCCAACATATCCACACCAGTCATGAAGAAGAGAAAAGTCCACCCAACCCAGCTATTAAAAGGTAATAATTATAATACATTATATAGGTTACTGTATATTTCCTTGTATATTGGGAGAGGGCGCCTAGCCTAATACTTTTTAAGAGTAGCCTAATGTATTGGTTTCAGATCATGGTATTAGTGCAAAGCGTTTAATTATTATTTATTCTTCCTATGAATCTTTAGCGTATAGCCTAATATATTTTGTTGATTGTAAATTTTGAAATTATTATTTTTTTTTTTTGGCTTAGGCTATTTTACTTTTTTTTTTTTTTTTATGATTACTATTTGTGTTCATTTTTTTTTTTCGTTGATTGTAAGATTTGGTAAATTTACAGTAAACCTGGGTTCAGTAAAACGTATATATTAGTATGTTTTACCACTAACTATGACCATTCTAAGACTATTTTCTTCAATGGTGTTTCTCTCGGAAATGCCCCGTTTTCGAGATATGCCCAGTTTTCATACCCCATACAAACTTGGGGGAGAGCCTGGGAATCCGGGGTTTTGGGTGGGAGAAAACACGCTGTACACTATGACGTTGCCTTTATAATATGTAATTGTCTTAAGTAAACACTTGAAACCGGAAATAAAAGCGAAATAACAAAGTTTTCGAGACCGATACAATAAAATACAATTATAGCCCAAACAGCAGCGTTACAACACGTGTTGGCTTGGGTTGGGCTAGATATTCAAATCAAATCGTTATTTTGGGAATTAGTATTACCTAACCTGACCTAACCTAACCTAACCTAGACCACGACAGACTACCGGGACCTAACCTGGGCTAACTACCGGGCCTAACCTGGGCATAAAACCGGTATAACAAATAGAAGAAGTTACCGGGTAAATATCCAGGAACGTAGATGGATACAGGACGCTCAAACACAGTATTCCCAAAACAAAATATAGCCAATACAGCCACAAATGGCGTGAATATTACAACATTTGCAACACTGATAGTGTTTTCCCCCACCCAAAACCCCGTATTCCCAGGCTCTCCCCCAAGTTTGTATGGGGTATGAAAACGGGGGCATATCTCGAAAACGATTCATTTCTAAGAGAAACAAAGTTAAGAAGTGTATTATAAAGGCAACGCCATAGTGTACAGCGTGTTTTCTCCCACCCAAAACCCCGGATTCCCAGGCTCTCCCCCAAGTTGGTATGGGGTATGAAAACTGGGCATATCTCGAAAACGGGGCATTTCCGAGAGAAACACCATTGAAGAAAATAGTCTTAGAATGGTCCTAATTAGTGGTAAAACATACTAATATATACGTTTTACTGAACCCAGGTTTACTGTAAAAATACCTAAGATTTGTATTTGTTTTTATGTGATGGCAATACTGTACCGTATACTGTCTGTGTTTAGTACTGTACACAACGATGGCTGTATTACATGGTTGTAGTACATAAGCCTAATCATGTTTTCGTTTTTTCTACGGATCTTAAATTGAAATATTATTATTATTTTATTCAAACGAGTATGACAATAGTTTGTTATTATCGTGCAGTAGGCCTACATTCAGAATTGTCGTGTCGTACACTTGGCATCATCTCACTGTATACTGTAGCTAGTCAACAATTCTACATTCAGGTTTTGCGTGACTAGGCTACACACAGGCACGGTCTATCCCCCCCCCCTCTCTCTCTCTCTTTGTGTATCTTTCTCAGTCTATCTTATTTTATTTCTCTCTCTCTCTCTCTCTCTCTCCCTCTCATAAACACGTAGACACACATAAAGACACGCATTACACACACACAAACACATGTTATACTTTGTTTTTTATGACTGTAAACTAGTTCTTGAATATTTTTCCTGGTTGTCTTACAACTCAGCGCTAGGAGCCTGTGTGTGTGTGTGTGTGTGTGAGTGTTTCTCTGCAAATGTGTTTGTGTGTGTGTGTGTGGGTGTGTGTGTGAGATGGTGTACATTTCTGAACGAATGAATGAGTGTATTACTTATGTGTGTGTGTGTGTTTAAAAAAATCATTACGACTTTGCATTTAAGGGGCAAGAGTTAGTCAGCATTTTGGATGCCACAGATTCCTGCAAACTTTTCCACGAAACAAACTCCGGTGATGTAGATGATGTTTCGTAGCATAGGGCATACATTGGAGGAAAATATGTAAATCCTAGTGATTTTAGGCGCCAAAATTCACTTAAAATCACACGAACACATTTTCCTCTGTCCTTGTAGCCTAGCCAAACTGAGGAATCGTCCGTCTTTCAGTTTGTTATCAAATTATTTCAGAACACCCGGTTTGATAAACGGAACAAATCTAGCCATGGGGTTGGAGGACGGGGGAAATAAGTTAGGCTGTAGTGATCGCTAAGTATAGCCAATGTAGCGGTTTTTCCCACGACAGTTGTAAATGTAAATACAGGCTTAGAGGCCTATAATTTTATTTATTTATTTATTTATATTTTTGGCTGGAAATATGAATTCATATATGTTTTTGATGCACGTTTATCATCATAAACAATTAAAAAATCAATATAAAAATGCGTTCACAGACATCATACAACTATTCATTCGCTTAATCATCCCCCAAACAGTTCTAAAATCCATGATTTTGTAATAATGATAATAATATTAATCATAACATAAACATAAATCATCTGAAATCATATATGCCTACCGTTGAAGAAATAAAACAAAACAAAACATGTACAGTAGAAAAGGCAAACCAAACCAAAACAAAACAAAGGAAAATCAAAACAAAACATATATGCACCATAGAAACAGCAAACCAAAAAAACAACAAAAAACCGCTGGACTGACAACCAAAGGACCAAGGACAGGTTTGGCGGCTTCTTGAATGTTTATAGTCATTTTTTTGTTATCTCCTGCGCATCCCCACAGCTCTTCTCGAAATATTTATCTTAACTTGAGAATCAGATCAAAACGCCACTCTCATATATCCTATTTCGTATCTGTGATAATTATTACCGTATATAGCCTAATGGTCCGTTGCCTGGGAAAGTGTGGGGTAATTTGTAGCCTTGTTATTAGTTAAAGAGGAGAGATTATTACCCAATTATTTATAACACAAATTGATGAAGTGTTACCAGGTATAATGTTAATGTAATCATTATTTTATGTAATCAATTATATATGCAACCAATTATAATATTATATAATGTATGTGTAGCCTAGTCAGTTGTTTATGTAACCTAATATTTGATATAATTAATTAGGCCTATATATGTAACCAAATATTTAATGTTATAAATTTATGTAACCAATTATTTAATGTAATCAATTTATGTAACCAGTTATTTTATGTACGGTAACTAATTATATATTTACCGGTATGTAACTAATAACTTTATGTACCGTAACCAATTATTTATGTAACCAATGATTTAATGTATGTACCGTAACCAATTATTTATGTAGGCTAACCAGTTAACGTAGACTATAGCCTATCTCCTATCTCTCCATACCCGTGCACGTATAATTATCAGGCTCTTGTTGTAGCACCCATTTCCTTCGGTCCTCCTAAATAATTCTCAGTTTGTGTGTGTGTGTGTGTGTGTGTGTGTGGACGTGTGCAATAAAATATATAGTTTTTCTCAATATATACTGTACATTTCTGATTTGTATTTATGCATGCATGTGTAAATATATATATATGTGTGCGTAGGAGAATGGATGAGTTTGGGTGATGAGGAAAGAACACACACACACACACACACACACACACACACACACACACACACACACACACACACACACACCAGACCCCCGCCAGACACACACAGGCCACCACCAAGTGCGAGCGAGCGAAGGTGAGTGACACGTCTGGTCTAGTCTGGTCTGGTGTGTGTGTGTGTGTGTGTGTGAAGTGTCTAGTGGTGGTGGGAGGGAGAAGAGCAACACAGGCCTTGAACACTCTCCGTTAGCCTATGTAGGGTTTCCGCCTCTCCCTCCCTCCCTCCTTACCTCCCTCCACACACACATACATACACATCTCCATCCTTCCCTACACACACACATACACACACACATACACATACATCTCCATCCTTCCTTACACACACACACACACACACACACACACACACACACACACACATCTTTATACTTTCCTACTCACACACATACATCTCCATACTTCCCTCCACACACAACACATCTCCTTCCTTACCTTATACACATACACATACATATTTCTTCATCCTTCCCTACACACACACACACACACACACATCTTCCTTCCCTACACACACACACACCTCCATCCCTTCCTCCCTTCGCGTTCACACACCCCTCTATCCCTTCCACCCAACACTCAACACACCTCCATCCTTACACACACACATAGCCTACACACACACACATCGACTCCCATGGATAGGATAACTACCTACTGCCGTGTTCAACTCTTGCATGGCTCCTCTTCTTCCCACACTAACTTGGTCTCTTACTTACTTACTTGGTTGGTTGGTGAAGCGAAGAGGTGATCCACAGTGTGCCGAGCGAGTAGGTGGTGGTGGACCACTGGTGGTGTTAGTGGCAGGAGGAGGAGGAGGACCTGGAATGTAGTCAATTTTACGTACGATAGGGAACGGAACGGACGAAAATATTAGGATAGAGTTTAAGCTTTGCCCTGTTGGCCTACACCTTCCTTGCTAGTCTTTAGTGAACCCCGTTAGAAGGACTTGCTTGGTGGTAAACCCCCCTTTTACTCTCTCTCTCTCTCTCTCTCTCTCTCTCTCTCTCTCTCTCTCTCTCTCTCTCTCTCTCCAGGGGAGGGAGTGGAGGGACACAGTGCCAGGCAGCAGATAGTTACTACCCGTGGCACCAATCAGGCTATAGGCTACTGTACTCAGACCAATACTACTATTATTACTACCATTACCATCACCATTACTACCACTTAATTAATACAATCACAATCATCACTAGGCCTACTACTACTACTAACACTACTGCAATCACAATCATCACTAATACTGTACTACTAAATTCACTACTACCTTACTATCACTGTCACCACCACTACCCCTCCACCACCAACACTATTACTACTACATCAACACCACCACAAACACCACTAGGCCTACTTCAACACCACCACCCCGACTAACACCACCCCATACACCACCATTTCAACACCACCACCACCAGCACTCCACTAACACTCCACCACACCACCACTACTACCACCCTCCTTTGGCTTGTAGCAGATAAGTTAAGCTAAATACTAGGCTCCTTGAGACAGGCTCCATAAAGGCTCACTCTCCCACCTCAGTGCCGGCAGCCTCCTTCATGGTAAAGCAAGCAGTCCCCGTCCCCCCCCTCAACCCCCACCCCTCTCACTCCTTTTCTCACTCACTCCCTCTCACTCCCTTCCTTCCTTCCTTCCTACTTCACTCAGAATTTCATCACGCGGACAAAATGATAAAATTTCCCTTACTCCTACCCTCCTTCCATCCTCCTCTCTCCTTTCATTCCCTCCCTCCCTCCCTCTCTACTTCCTCCCCTATCTCCCTCCCTACTTCCTCCCCTATCTCATCTCGTGTAGTATATGATAAAGGGACCCTTCCTTATTTCCCTACTTCCCTCCCTCCCTATCTCATCACGCGCACTAGGCTAAATTATATTAGAACCCTTCCTATATAGCCTACCCTCCCTCCCTCCATATTTCTAGTGATAAAAGAACCCTTCATCTATATCCTCCCTCTATTTCTCATGATAAAACAAACCCCCTCCCTCCCTTCTTGTTATGCTCTCATGAGAATACAACCCTCCCTCTTACCCACCCTTATTATATACTCCCTCTTCCCTTCTCATATATTTCCTTCCTCTGCCTGATCACCCACGAAATAATTAGACAACCTTCCCTCTTCATCCTTCCCTTCCCACTGCCCTCACTACGATATAAGTACACTCATAACTAGCCTAGCCTACGCTGATAAACCCTCTTATCATACTCGTTTTACTCTCATCACGAACAACAATATATTATTAGGCTAATGCCAACTCCCTCCCCCCCATATCTTGTCTAATAACAAAACGTACAGAAATAGACAAAAAACAATCACTTTGTATTTTCATCTCCCACTTTCGACAGCGAAACGAAATAATAATATGACTTAAAAATTTGGCGGGATTAGACCTAATATTGGCGGGAAATTAATATAAACAAACCTCCTTGTTGTTGTCGTCGTCGTCGTCGTAGCCTATAATATAATGTTGGATGTGGCAAGAGCTGGTTATCGGTGTTTTCCTAGGAGAGGCGGAGGTAGGAGGAGGAGGACGGGGGAAGGTAGGTAGGTAGGGAGGGAAGGAGAAGGGTATGTGTGTGTGTGTGTGTGTGAGGTTCCATCCCTGACTTGAGTTGGCGGGAGGAGGGCGAGGTGGTAGGACACGGAGGGCGGATGTTGCGTCAAGACAAACCTGGCCCAGTGAGTGAGTGAGTGAGAAGTAGTGGTGCTCTGTCTGTCTGTCTGTCTGTGTGTGTGTTTGTGTGTGTGTGTGTGTGGACAGAGAGAGACAACACCCCACTCCTCTTCCTCCGTTGTTTGTTTGTTTGTTTACACTGAAGGTATACTCGATTCGAACCCGTGTAGTACAGCACCAGTACTAGACTAAAAAAAGGAATCTTTCAACAGACCACCACTATATACGTCAAGCATAGGCCTACACTTACCCATCTACCGTACCAAGTAAATCCAAGTGTGTGTGTGTGTGTTTATAATATATTAATTCACTCATTAATTAATCTCATGTAGCCTATGCTAGAACGATAGTAGAGTGGGTTAACCAAATACTTCACCATCCGTAACAGTGGAACTAAAACCAAGGGCTGTCATGCAGAGAACTGAAAGAAAAATTAATATTGTATTACATTAAAACGAATAGCCTATATGTGTAAAATTTTATAAAACCTACCAGCCAACAAGGACGTGAGCGAACCCAGTGTATCAGAGAATAAGAATCCTATAGACGAGACCAAAGTGCATTCAGTGTTATTTATAAGAAGTGAAGAAAGAACAGAAGGGAGCGACTCTGGTATAGCCTATTGTATTTGCCTATAACACCAGATAGAAAGGACAGCAATCCCACGTGTGACCATCCCACCATCCATAGTGTATTGTGGTGATCTGCGAGGTTAGCACGGGAAGAGTTTGTTTGACATTTGTTTATTTATGATCAAGTGCATGGAGAATTAAGGAAGGAAGATATAAATTTGACATTAGATTTATAATTATTAACTTAGGCCTAATTGTGGTGGAGTGCCGGCTATATAACGTGTAGAGAGAATAGATGAAAATATACTGATACGTGTTTTGTGTGTGTGTGTGTGTGTGTGTAGGCTATTGATATGAAGGGGAGATGCTCTTGTTGGTGTTTGTGTGTTTGTGTGTGTGTGTGTACTGATTCATCCCAAACTAGGCTAGGCTATACTAGGAAACAGACGCCCTCAATGCTACTAGCCTAATTGGGGATCTGTAGTATCCTTAATTAAATTTCGAATAAACTGACATACCGTACATGCATACATACACTCATACATACATAATTATATACATATATGTGGACCAATTATTATAAAGCATGTGTATATCTTGTCTCGTCTCATACATAGGCTAGGCTACGTACTGGAGCTCGGTTGATTAATACTCCATCAACGGACTAGGCTAGTAGCAAGTAGACCTGTATACTGTAGGCTACTGTACTTATTTTGACTACTTTACACTCACGCCAAATTGTCTTGAAACAAACTCCGTCCAATGAAACTCTGTAGAAATAATAATAATAATAATTATTATTATTATAATAAAAATAATTATAATATTGATTAACTGTAGCTATGGGTCTTTATGATATTAATGGGGCATTTGATTCACACTTCATAGTAATTTAATTTACTGAGAGAGAGAGAGAGAGAGAGAGAGAGAGAGGAAGGAAATGTGGAGTGAGTAGAACGTATAGTTATTTTCTCTCTCTCTCTCTCTCTCTCTCTCTCTCTCTCTCTCTCTCTCTCTCTCTCTCTCTGTGTGTGTGTGTGTGTGTGTACAGTACCGTTGACAACATAAATACTGTCCTGTACACCTGAGAATTCCCACGTGCCTAACATTAATGTGTGTCAATAATTATAAGCTGTCAGTCTGCATTATCAACCCGTTTCCCTTCAGATATCATTTATTATTATTATTATTATTATTATTATTATTATTATTATAAGTGATATTATTTGATATTTATTAACAATATGTTTTATATCATATATAAATATTTTACATATATATATTACTTGTATCTATATAAATATTGTTTATATACGGTATTTATAACTTGGCTTCAGCTTCCAATAATTTTCTTATAACCCTACCATGGTGCCTAAAATAATGCTTAGTGAGATTATATTTGATGACAATTATTTAATGAAGAGTTGATAGGCTAGTCATTATATTTATGTGGCCAAATAATTATGATGCTTTAAGGATGGTGTAGCCTATGAGACTTGATGGCTTCTGATTCCTCCTGACCATGCTAACAAGGTTCTTCCATATAGGCTACCGTAGGTGTGTGTGTGTGTGTGTGTGTTTCGTGGCAATGTTTGAAAGATTTGCTAACCTCCAATATTCTTACTACATCATAGGGACCCCTAATAGTGTTTGATAATATTAAAGGGAGATTCTCTTGTTGGGTGAATTGGAAGGCTATTGCTTCCACCAAACACCATATTCCCATATTAGTACCACTGAAGGCATCTTTTTTTTTTTTTTTTTTTTTTTTTTTTTTTTTGTATAGTTAGGAAGAATTATTATTAGCCTTCCAATTTACCAACAAGGGAATCTCACCTTAAACTAACTTAGATTCTTCCTCAATGATTATTATTATTATTATTATTATTTTTGTATTATGAAAGGGTAGCCTAATTATCTTATTATTGTATACATCTTTAATTGGACGCCTTCTTATTCATATTTACATTTAGTCAACCTGAAAATTAAAACAACAACAACAATATGAATTCTTTATTTCTGTATTGTGTGTGAAATGTGAATATTTATATATGGGCTATACTGTATATATATATATATATAGGCCTACAAAATAGGAACAAATTACTGTATATACAACAGCACAATATATAATACAGTACGGTACAGTGAATAGGCTATGGTGAAGTGTATTAAAAACAGTGAATAAAATACACACTAGCGTTATAATTATGCATATAGGCTATACAGTGAATAAGATGAAATATGAATAATAATGAATGCAATAAAAACAATGATTATGCAGTGAATTATGTTGAAATAAAAGAAAATAATGTGAAATGAAAACAGTGAAAACATAATAATAATTATTATAGTAAAACAATATTTATATATAATTTGACTGTGACGTGATGAAGCAAATAATTTGACAAAAGGATTAATTGACGAAAAAAAAAAAAATTGAAGTAAGAATACATAGCCTACTGCGACTTTATGATATATAAATAGCCTTTTTTTTGTGTGTGTGTGTGTGTGATATAAGTATTACCAGAAAAGTTATTGAAGTAAAACATAAATTAGACTGACTGTATGGTTGAAATTTTTGTTGTGTGTGATTTTGTGAAGTATTACCAGAAAAGAAATTGAAGTGACGGAAAAATAAATATAGATTCTTGACTCCATGATAGACATTTTCGTGTGATATATATAAGTATTACCAGAAAAGTGACCGAAGTAAAAATAATAATAATAATTATGCATGATTATATACCGTACATTAGACTGAAAAAGAATTAAGACCATATTGACGTAGGATAATATAAAGAAACTGAACTTATAGAAAAAGAAAACTATAGAGAAATTAGTCCTATTCCAGTACGGTAATATAATATAACCAGTCGTATTTTTTTTATAGAGACTGAACTTGTAGAAAAAAATTATAATACTAAAATAGAAAGAAAGTATTACAAGATCTTGAACAGTGTATAAATATGTATTGGTGTCTATGATGAACAACAGAACATGGTGAACAGATGAAGAATAGAACATGATGAAGAACAACAAGGATGAACTGTTCTCCTGTGTGTGTTACAAGCGGTCCTGAACAACGCCTATATAACACGTAAGTACAATCAGTAACTTTATTATTGGTGTTCAGTTAATTAAGGGGGCAGGCTTGGGGGTGGGAGTAGGGGGGCAGGCTTGGGGGTGGGGGGTTAGGGGTGTGTGGGAATAGGGGATATACATGAGGCTTTCGACCCAACCCAAGCCTGTCCCCCTATTCCCGCACCCCCCAAACATCCCCCAAGCCTGTCCCCTACTCCCACACCCCCTTAACTAGCTAAAATTAATTAAGGGTTTAATATGGTATGTTCAGTGTTACCTACTAGTCTAAAATTTTAGTAACTGATTCCTCCAAACTTTTCCAGACAACAGGCCACCACTATTTTCCTTCTGCTGGTCTTGTTTCCTGGCATATTTTGGAGGACTCAAGACACTCCAAATGTATGTACAGTTGGACACATGAATGGGTGGTACAGCCCAGGTGAAAGATGGTCAATGTCTCCCAATATCAAGTTCCTTATTAGTGCCAAATAGGAAACATCAGGGGCAGAAATCAGTATTGAGGATGGTGTGTGTGTGTGTGTGTGTGTGTGTGTGTTTCTTAGTGCCAAATCGGAAACATCAGGGACAGATGTCAGTATTGAGGATGATAATAAAATACAAATAGGCCTAGCTACTTGATAATAGACACTGGTTACTCAAATGGGACAAGTATCTTTCACCTGGGCTGTACCAACCATTCATGTGTCCAACTGTACCCAAACTATATTATCCCCTTAATAAGCACTAACTCCATTAGGTACCGTAGTGGTGTTCAGTTAGAAGCATTAATAAATACTAACTATAATATTGGTTTAGAATCCGTAATAATTGTTTACCATTAATTAATTTTTGTTTTACTAAAATCTATAAGGCCCCTGTGATTGTGTGTGATAATTAATTGAAGGCTTCTGTTTCCTCATAACTATACCACCCAACAAGCTCCTTCCATATAGGTCTGTGTGTGTGTGTATGTGTATGTGTGTGTGTGTGTTTCGTGACAATATTTGAAGGACTTATCTACCTCCAATATACATCACAGGGTTCCCTCAATTCTTCCCTTCCAATATTACACATTTTATATGGAAACAACTTAATTATAACCACACACAAACTCCTCAAATCATATTAATAAGGATCTGGTGATCGTGTAAGCTATGGGAATTGGTGGCATCTGATTCCTCCTAAGTATTCCACAAAACATGCTCCTTCCATATAGTTGGTGTTTCGTGGCATTATTTGAAGGACTCATTTACCTACAATTTCCTGACTACATCACAGGGTCCTTAATTGGAAAGTTACTGATTCCTCCTAAGTATGCCTGGAAACAAATCCACTTTTAGTAATATAGAGTTGATAATATTGTTCCTGGCATAGTTTGGGTGAATCAGAGACCTCCCTATTCTCTCTCTCTCTCTCTCTCTCTCTCTCTCTCTCTCTCTCTCTCTCTCTCTCTCTCTCTCTCTCTCTCTCTCTCTCTCTCTCAGACACAAACAAACAAAACTTCTCTGTAGGCTACTCACAAAGTTCTCCGGAATCCTAGCATTATAATATATTGTTTATCAGTGCACCATTTCCAAAGTTATGAGTTTATCAATTGACTAAAACCTCGTCTTCCAAACTCCATATCTTCCAAAATAATAATAATAATAATAATAAGGAAAATAAAACTATTAACTATTAACTATTAACACTGACAAGGTTCTGGTGAATCGTATATAG
>JAWZYT010003839.1:0-2500 GCA_034508575.1 Petrolisthes manimaculis | reverse complement strand
AATACATAGATACATACATACATACATACATAATACATACATACATACATAGTATTATATCAGAACATAAATCCCCCCCCCCCACCAAGTCATTTATGGTGTGAATTAGAAGAGGGACAATTACTATGGATGGAACAGTAAATATTAATTGATATTGTTTACCTTCTGTATTATACGTGATCAGTAAATAAAATAGCATAAAACACACACACAAGCTTTACACACACAATATTTACACACACACACACACACACACAAGCTTTACACACAAGATTTACACACACACATACAAAAACTTTACACACACGCACACACACACATACACACACACACGATTTACACACACACACACACACACACACACACACACACACACACACACACACACACGCAAGCATTCACCTACCACGACCCGTAAGTTTTTCCGAGATATTTTTGGCGGGAGTTGTTGCCAGCTAGCCTAGGTAGGTATATAACGTCTGGGAGCCCGCCTTGCTATCCCCCTCTCCATCTCTCAACAAGCAATATATCTCCCGCTCGCTGCTCCGAGGAAACACTTGACTGTATTTCTCTCTGGCGGAGCAACATCGTAACTTACAGCTAAGAGCCTCTCTGCTGTTCCTACCCTCCTTCCCTCCTTCCCTTTCTTCCTTCTCTCTTCCCGCCTTCCTACCCTCCTACCCTCCCTACCTATCCTCCTTTCCTTTCTTCCTTCTCTCTTCCCGCCTTCCTACCCTCTAACCCTCTCTATCCTTTTCTTTCTACCTTATTCCTACCCTCCCTCCCTATCCTCCTTTCCTTTCTTCCTTCTCTCTTCCCGCCTTCCTACCCTCCCTCCCTCCCTATCCTCCTTTCCTTTCTTCTTTCTCTCTTCTCGCCTTCCTACCCTCCTACCCTATCCTCCATCTCTCATTCCCTCCTTCCCTTTCTTCCTTCTCTCTACCTGCTTCCCTCCCTCCATTCCTTCTCTCTACCCGCGTCCTTCCTTACCTTCCTTTATTCCTTCCATTCCTTCTCTCTATACCTCGTGTGTGTATAGTCCCCCTCGGAGGTTTGTACCCCTTGCATGTGCGCGGGTTTTTTGTTTTCACTATAATGTTTTGTTTACCAATTGAGCAGCTCGATTGTAAAGTGATGTCTCCGCCACCCACCACCAGAGGGCTATACGTAAACAATGACTTGGCCTGTGTGTATGTTTGTGTGTGTATAGGTATCATCATTAACACCCTATATACACAAGACTGAGGGAGTTGTTATGTTTTCACTATAGGTAAATAAAAATAAATATATATACACAGATAGATAAGTAAATAAGTAAATAAATGGTCATCGTAATTATTATTGTCATCGTCGCTGCCCATAATTATTTTCGTATAATAAGGTGAATTGTGGGTGGTTTTGACCGTAGATTTTCGTGTTGTTACAGACCGCCCCACACCAACATTTCTCTCTCTTTCTCTCTCTCTCTCTCTCTCTCTCTCTCTCAACAATCTTTACTGTCTCACCGCCTTACCATCGCACAACACTTGGTGGCCAAATTGACAGTTATTAAAAGCATGAATCAAGAGTATAAAAAGGAGAGAGAGAGAGAGAGAGATGTGTGGGCGTTGGGTGATATTGATGGTGAAAAAGAGAGAGAAAGAGAAACAGACAGACAGACAAACAGATAAACAAACGAGTAGAATAACACACTCACACACAAGCTCATAGAGAGAAGGGAGAGAGAGAGAAAGTACAAGAAGGGAAGGGAAGAACCATGCATGCACCCACCACAACACACACAACACAACAACACAACACCACACCACACAACACAACACACAAAACAACACAACACCACATCACAACACCACACAAAACAACACAACACCACACAACAACACAGCACAACACACATACAACACAAAACAAAACAACACAACACAACAACACACAACACAACACAACACAACACAACACAGACCCATCTCTCACTCCTCTGTGTTGTGGATATTGAACACACACACTCGGGGCCAGGCTTAGTCGTGCTCTCTCTCCTATCATTACACACTTTACTCCACATTACATCAACGTTGCTCTTCCATAGGGGGGGGTGGGGCAGGGGGCTCACAAAGGGGAGGGGGTCCACTCACTCGTAATAATTGGCTGCATCCTTCTCTCTGCATGGATGGCGAGGGGTCGAATGCGCCCCCCTTTCGCCCCCCTCCCCTTCCTCCGCCCCTCCTCATACATAACTTCTGCATTATCCCAGGCAAGCTGCATGGGCATACGAAGTGGTGGTATAGATTATGTGGTTGTGTGTGTGTGTGTGTGTTGGGGTTGTGAGTGTTGGTGTTGGTTATGCTTGGTATGTGTGTAGTAGTAGTAGTAGTAGTAGCTGTAGTAGTAGTAGTAGTAGAGGAAAATGTTGCTTTATATTCTTGAATTTTTAGGGTGAAAGAGTGAGTGAGTGAATAAATAAACTTTTTGTGTGAATGGATGAATAATGGGTTAGTGTGGG